>JABFPN010002622.1:0-21357 GCA_022817305.1 Leptoteleia sp. ZL-2020 | reverse complement strand
ACCACATTGATACCCAGCGTTACACCCATATGCAACGCCCTATCTGGATACCCTATCAGGACCTGATATGAACGTACGGATGCCCGGTCAGGGCCGTATTTCTCCCCGATTGCAATTTTTACTAGGGCAATGGAACCTTTATTAAATATTAAGCTTTTAATATATATTACTTGCCGTAACAAAATAATTTAATCAATACCTTTAAACTATTATAATGTAAACAAGTTATAGCTGGAAAACGAAGAATTTAATTGAAATAAAATTATATAGCAAAACATGACCTTAATTCAAATTGGTATGCTTTACAAGAAATTAAAAAAAAAAAAGTAAAGTAATAAAAAAGAATAAATAATGAAATAAATTTATCAAGTCATCAAAGTGAAGAAAAACGTTTCTTCATATTTAAAACGTTTTCAATTTAAATAAAGCTGTTATGTTAAAAGAATATTTTTTTTTGATTTAACTTGGAGAATGGAGTTGTTGAAATAAAAGTCGGATAGACGTGCGGAAGGACGCCATATGTAGTTCGTCAAAAAGGACATGTGTATGTAAACTATTTAAATTCATCCTCTCCGAAAACTGATTTTCAAGTCCTTTCACCTGTCGACTGAACTCGCATTGCACTGACTGATTTTAAAAGAATCGCTCTTTTAAAATAAATGATAAAAGATTATTCCATTTCCGCATAATATCGTATTTAGAAGTTTAACTGCTCGTCAAATTTGGTGGAAATGCGACATTCTTGAATACCGATAAAATAAGTCTGTAATTTTTTTCATGCCAAAACCTTTCTCCCACCTTATCACCTATCACTTATTTTCTATTACATTTTTTTTACCATAACTAAAATTTGACCTATTTAAAAATATACATTCAAAATATTCTTGATCTTAAACAATCGGTGGTTTGTCAGTACTCGTTCATCAACGAAATTACTGATAATGACAAATCAAACGACTCCTCATCGATCGAGTCCCAATCCACCAAATACCAGGAAAATACCCAAAAAGTCCGGTAGAACGAGTGGCGCCCAAAAATAGCCTCATTTCCCAAATAACTCTGGGCAGATTTTGATCATTATTTTTCCACGAGGAAAATCTGTCTGGTACTAATGCCGGGTCTTAAATTTAGCGACCAATTTTGAGTGCAAGGAGGCGGACTGGCCTGGTATTTTTACATCTATTCTACGAGCTAATCATGAGCAGAGACATACTGCTTTCTCTGCCGGTTACATAAAGCTTAATCTGCCGTGGCGATCATAATAGACGCGCGCATTAAGACAATCGCGCGCGCGAGACTCTTGATAGGCCAAATGAAATTCCATGGGGCCATTATCGGCGCGCTTTGTCGCTCTTATCAACCGAGAGAAATTTATTATTAGTCGCTAACTACTTTTTTTTACTTTTATAATAACTCAGTTATATATGTATATAAATCTCTGCTTTTATAGTATTCCATATAATGTGATGAAGTATTTAAAAAGATATTAGAAAAAAATGTCATTATCGAGGAACAGAACTCGTTACCTCGCAGTCACCGGCCCGCGTCCTTTACCACAACTCCACACCGCCGCTCAGTGGTAGGGGTCTTAGTACAAGAAACGTTGACCGGAAAATTTAAACCACGCCCTCTCACATTCACAATATAGTTTGACAAAGACCAATATGTTTCTAAGCTATGGTATAGAGTGGTGGTAAAGCGCGGGACTGGTAACTGTGAGGTAGCGGGTTCAATTCCTTGACGACATTTTTTTTCTAATACTTGTTTAAAAGGTATTTTATCATTCTTATCCCGTTGTATCTTAAGGATAATAAATACCATGAATACACACAATACCCCCGAGTTATTACGAAATATGGGTAGCAACTGCTAATAAATTTCTCTCGGTGTAATTATACCGCGAATCAACGATCCGCGGGGTCTGTAAGGAACGCGTTACGCGTTCGCGGTATAATTGTATGACTGGACGTCGACGCGTCGAAAAGAGCGTCGGGCCGCTTGTTCGCGAAACCTATTTCTGGTACCGCGCTCTCGAGTCTATGAAGTGCACATCGAGTGAGTGTCTCCCCCTACACCCCACCCGGGATCCTCATTTCCACGCCACGTTTTATACCGCGTACACCTTCTCGCGCAACGCCGACGCTTTTTACAGCCAAATCTGTGTCCTCCCCCCCCCTCCCCCTCCTCCTTCCCCCCAGGTGGAGAATGCGTTGACAATTTCAACGCTCTGATTGAATAAGCTTGGATCTAAAGCTCTCGGAGAGTGGCTTTAGAAAAATCTCACAGCCCCGGCGAGATATTATAAAACGGTTTATTTTAATACTGGTTTACGAGTGCACCATTTACAATTTAAAATTGTTAATTAAGTGCGAAAAAATGTAATATTTGCCATGATTTTGTAAATGAAATTGATGAATTTGTATACTGCTTAATCTATGAGTCAAAACAGCGATATTTTTGTGTATCTGATGAAAAAATAAAGTTTGATATTAACTAGTGTAAGAAGATGGAACGTAACTAACAATGAAATCCATTAGATTCATTCAAATAATCCAAGATCACAAATGTCATAATAATCATTATACAAATTGAAGATATCAACCTTTTTACAACTGATCATCCCAAACGTCCCCGCGCTTCATTCGCACTTTAATACCAAAATTTGTAAAAGTCAATATATCAGTGCATTTCCCCAGCTCTTAACCTGGCCGCAATGACTTACATAAAACATTATGTCCCAGACTCATCATCGTTTCAATGGCCGAATTTCTCAACTCGTTAATGCAAAAAAGAAGGAATGAAAGAAAAGAAAAAAAAAAGTCAATTGACTCTCGTGTGCTAAGTTCAACATTGCTCAGGAAAGTACAGCAAATTGTTTGCGCGACGTAAGCAAGCCGAGCAACGACAACCGAGAACACGGATGAAACGGATTACATTGTGTATTTAGCATAATTGAATTGCGCGATGGCAACCACGTGGAACGTCGATTAAACAAAAAAAAAGAAAAGGTTTTAACTGCGTCCGCAGTTTTGGACTGGGTGACCCTGACTGCCGGCACAATAGAGCGCGAAAAAGAAAGGTTGCCATTCGGGCAGCGCCGTCTATTTACAGCAGGCGATTCGCTGCGCTTCTTCCTCGGCAATGATTGATAGCCCACCCTGTTGAAACCATAGTGCTAGAGGATATTTTTGGACATTCCAAATGCGCCATTATCGAATCATGTTCACTCATCTTCTTCGTACGTTTTGCACCTTTTTTTTCATCCTCTTATTACCGTTGTTTTTTTTTTTCTTATCTGTGCCATCGTCTCCTATCCAGTTGGAACTATCATTGCAACATAATTAACTGTTTAAAATTTCAAAAAAAGCACCTAATATTCTTAAATCACTTTTCAATATAATTAAACAAAATTGAAGAAAGCAAGTACACCCCGAGGTAATATTATAAACTAACGTATGGAAAGAAAAAAGAGAATACAATTAGACTTCTACTCATCGCTTTAAGTTTAGTAACTTTGTATTGGAAAAATGACTGCTTATGAATTCATTAAGTAGCGTGCGGAATGAATGTCTGAAATAGCGACCAGAAGTAGCACTAATAATGCAAGGAAAAGAGAAACGCAGAGTAATTTTAATGTCGCGTTATATGACATCGATGAAAGAACAACAGAGAGGAGAATATTCAAAGGCTGAAATCCCACAAAAGAATGGTCGCATCGATACGTTTCCGCGCTCATTCATTAGTTGGCTCTTCGCGTCGCTACACTGAGAAGAAAAAAAACTAATAGTTCCTTATTTGTACTTTAAATTTTACTGCATTAAACATTAACGTAAAGATAGGATAGAATTCAATGCCAATGCAATAGAAGGACAAATATTCACAGTGATGGAGAAAAAATAGCTGAATTGTTCAGTAATTTTGTATAAAATTAGTAATTCATCCTACGTGACTGTCCAGTTAAATAATTTTTATGATAATATTTTGCTTAGACGGCAAGTTCTTTAAGTTAAATGAACGCAAATCCATATGATATATTCAATAAATTAAATCATACAAACAATTAACTTCAATATTTATCCAATAATCATTACACATCAATAAATTAATTTAAATGCTGTTAAATTTTCATTTAAATATGAAATGATTTTACAACGTTTAAATATACGATTGAGGAAGTAATTATGCTTTATTGTAATGTAAAATGTTGCTTCTTTCAAAAACCTTGACATCATTTCCTACTTCAGGTTTTTGGTAATTTTCAAAATCTTTCAATGTTTCCAAAGAAACATATATATCTATATATAACATATATATTTGCCAAGTGTAAACTTCACCTTACTAAAATATATTTAAATGTTTATATTACGCTCATATTTATATCAATTTACACAATATTTATATTTGTACCATACGTCAAATCAACATGATTTTGATGAAAATGTACCGTGCAATTATTCAAGCTTCTCCATTTCCCTTAGCAAAAATTTTGCACACGCGATGCATTGCGAAACGCAATGACAAACGTACCTTAATCAATCTGTGCGAAAAGAATATTTTATTTTTACTTACCTCTGCTTCACTCGGCGGTTCCTCATAGTCGGACTCGGTCTCCTTGAACACAAAAATGCTATCCGATGGATCTAAGGGACGTGCGTTGCCAAATTGTGTTTGCCCATCAGCAACCTCACTCTCAGTCGTATCCTTCATTCCAACCATCCTCTTAAATTGGCGATTGTGATTCCCAAGTAATTGCTTAGGCAACGAAAGCAGACAAGACTTGGTAACCTGAATCAAACAGTCAAATACATTATGTCATTTCATTAATTTCTATTAAAACATAAATAAATTCTATTAAAGGGTAAAAATCTTTTTACAACTTTACAAGGGCGATTTGCCCTTTTCATTTACTTACAATCATCACCGAGCAATTCTTATTTTATCCAAAGCAACCTTCCGTTACAATATCATATTTTACAAGAGAAAAGATTTTCCCTCAAATTTTCAGTAATTACAGAGCAGATCCCTTGAAAGATAATTTAGGGATACCAAGTTGATTACTTTTCTCTGCAGAAAAGGGAAATTACTTCAACTGATACGAATTTATATACTGAATTAATTAATTAATGAAGGTTACTTTGTAAATTTAGGAAATCACGTGACGAATGTAATTTGAAATAAAAAATGTTCTAATTGATCAATGAACTCGCACCACCTTGTATTATGTTTAGGGGAATTTAATATCGTTTGGGAATGATGGTGTAAAATATACACAGTAACGTTGAGAATCGCGATTCAGCTGAGGTTATAGCCAGCATAAAATGGGTTTAGCAAAGTGCTTCGTGGGGACAATGTAAAATGATTTTATATAGTTGAAGGTATGCATTATATATTTTTGGAATGAGACCAATAATTCATGTTGCAGTAATGGAGACATTCGTTTTGAAAAGAGGTTTGTGAAAAAACATGTTCCAATATGATTGAATTGATCAATTATTCTTTGATTAAAGGACAAGGCACCTGATTTATGCGATACAATAATAACTTTGGAATTTTAATATACTTTATTGTGACTCTTCAGTGCATCACATGTCAAAAATTCCATCCAGTACCCAAAATTTAATAGGAGGTAGTATATCAAAGAGAATTGTCCAATATACTTTATCTTCCAACTTCTAACTTTATTTTTTATTAATCATCATTTTACATATTTATATACCATCATATCTCCCTTTATTCAACTTATATTTATTAATATTTATTAATATTATTTATTAAATTATTTTATTCTATTTTATTAAATTTATTAAACTATTAAAAATTAATTAATCCTGGGTACTGGGCGGCATTGTTGACATGTACTGAAAAATCACCTTAACATTCTAATTATTTTTCAGAAGAACATTTAACTGCCTTAAACTTTGAGTGCATTGTCTTGAAAATATATTTCCTAATTTAAAAACAAATTCACATTTATTGAATAGTTGAATTATGTTCATATAAATAAATGTATTTAAATATACTAATGTAGTTAAAAGTCCATAAAGAATTTGAAATGAGAAAAATTTAATTAATTTTAAATCAAATTATAATTATGAACTGTACTAATATATAATAAATTAAACATCCAGTTAATTTGTACAATTATGTAAATAACTATGCATATTTTTTCATAAACAAAGAAATGTTATTAATTTTAATACATTTAAATTAAATTAATTAAAAATGCATTAATCAATACTATAAATGTAATTATAATTTGTAATATAAGAAAATACATTATATTTAAATAATATATTATATTATAATACCCATTATAATTATATTAATAAAAATAGCTTATATTAATAGCTTATATTAATATAATTTAATATATATAATATATTATATAATATATAATTTATAAATTATTTAAACTAGGTATAAATTTGATTAATTAATTTAAAAAATTACAAATTTCCCGGGTTTTCTATCAGAGTTATCAACAGCAATTGTACTTTATAGGTTAAAACCGCATACGTTTATCGATTATAATGTTAAAAAGTAAATAACGACGTATATTTTATTATAAAGCAAAATAATAAGAATATACTAATTTATAATTTGATATACAATATTACACAAAGATATATTTCATAACAAAAATATGTACTAAAATCATTACTATAGTATTTGCGAAACTTCCGGCACAACGTAGATAGGCAGCAGTAATAAAACGAGATTTTTTCACAAAACTTAATACACTTCTCATAACACAAGACGCGAAAAAAAGCTTAAACAAGATAATCAAATTCGTTAAAATAAATTTATTACAAGCTACGCTATTCCAACACTATGTTTTCAAAACAAGATCGCAGAATGACCTTTGCATTCGGCAATGTACAACTCACGCCACCTGATGGGACAGACGATAAATATATTTACTGTCTCCGTCGGTAATCGGTTTCTAACATATTACATAAAGTACTTTCAATTTGAAATTTAAAATATTGAACTTTATAATACCGATACAAATAAATGCTAATATAACTTAACTCCAGATATGAATACCAAAAATAAATTTAAATTAATTTACTTTTTGTTTACCATTTTTTATGTTCAATGAAATAAAATTTGGTAAAAATATTGCAGGATAATTGTTAATTTGTTATATATTTGATTACTATGTATACTTTCTATTGTTAATAAAAAAAATTAATAGTAAACTAAAATTTAATTATGTAATTTTACTTTTTACCTTCCTAAAAACATGTTCAAGTATCTTCTTCGCAAAAAAGCATCGTATAAGAAAAAGATAAAGCATCTTTCAAAAATGATATAAATAAATCAATGAAATTCATTTTAAAACTTATCACAATCGATAAACAGAAACATGTAAATGTCAAAAAGTAGTCTACCTTGATGCAACAATGATTATTGTATCAAGTTGTTCGAAATTCCATGCAATGCATCAGTAGGATAAACAAACACGTAAATAACCTAAAAAAGTTACATGTATTTTAACACCATAAATGGTTGTAAATGTCAAACAACTTAAATAATCTGAATTTTCAATACCCATGATAGAATTACAAAACTAACTTCGTGATGAACCTCTAATTGTCAATAACTCAACTCATCTCTTTTCAACGCATCTCAGAAGTGACGTAAAACTAACTAAAATTGTTTCCATTGTTGTTGTCTGCAGAGTGTTACGTTTGCGACCCAACAGGTTTTTACTTGAAAAAAACAGTGACCAAACATTTTTATAAACTTTGGAAGTTGAAAAAATAATAAAATGATCCTAAATACGTGACATACATTGGCTGTTAGAAAAAGGAAAATAACGAAGAACCTAAACGTAGTTGTTACTCGACACAATGGCATAATAATGCCTATGATTATTTATCAACTGTAATAAAACGAACAAAAAAGAAAAATAGGAAAACTATTTTTAAGGGTAAGTTTATCCTTGGAATGTTCAGTAAGATAATTAATTAAAAATATATTTTGGCTGATATTTTTAAAAGTGAAAGTGATGACAAACAAAACTGGTGAAAGAGTTCAATGATTATGTAGAGTAACAGTGCTCTGAGCTAATGATATTAATTTCCTGTGGTAATGTTTTGTTTAAATTTTACTAAGAAGCATGACAATTGTCTTCTTTTATGTAAACTGTAAACTATTTATATAAACAAAAGTGAGCACTTTAAAAGTTTTTTGTTTCTTTTTCTAGTAGATAAGGATAGAAAATTGTTTATTGATTTATATAATAATAAACAATGAACAGTTTATTGTTTGTAATTATTACATTACTGAAGTATTAAAATTGTTAATTTAAAGACTCCATAATTAATTACATTGTTTGAATAAAACATAACCTTAAGGTATCAATCACAATTGAAATAAAAACAAACATCATCCGCACAGTTTTATATATCAATTTAACCGAGTTGTTTTAAAATAATATTAGTCTTTTAACATTTTGTAATGTATATATATATATATATTTTTTTTAAAATTAATATCATTATTCCTTTAAATTGTATACAAATATTATTCAGATAATAAACAATTGTATATATCATATAAGTAATTCAACAATAGAATTTTCTATGTTAATCCAAAGTTGTTTTTTTACAGAAATAATTGAAATGGACAGTCTTTTCACACAAAATGTATTAGACGAAGTAGATGATATACCATATACTCAAGAACCAGTTTGGATATTAGGAAAGAAATACAATGCTATAAAAGGTACATATGTACACAAATTCTATAAATTTTGATTAATATATTTTATAAATAAAATAATAAAATATATTCTAATGTCAAAATTATACATACATATATACACATTATATTACCTATTTATGCACCAAGGGAGTGAAATTCCATTTTTCAGAAACTCCCTAATGACAAAAATGGCAATTTTATGCCACTGAGTGATGAAGATACATTTTATACATTTATTTATAACAAAATTTTATTTCAGAATTGGACCAAATTCGAAAGGAAATTAGATCCAAATTATGGTTTACTTATCGAAAAGGGTTTGTACCTATAGGTGGTTTTGGATCTAACATTACTTCTGATAAAGGTTGGGGATGTATGCTAAGATGTGGTCAAATGGTACTTGGCCAAGCTTTAATTTCATTACATTTAGGTAAATACGTAGTCTATGAAATACTAAAATAACTTTTTCTAAAAGTAATGAAGAACAAAAATGAAATATATGGTACCATTTCAGACGAAAATTGGCAGTGGATGCCAGAAACAAGAGATGAAAATTATCTGAGAATACTGAACAATTTTGAAGATCGGCGTGCTGCGCCCTATTCAATACATCAGATTGCATTAACTGGAGCTTCTGAAGGTAAAGAAGTTGGACAATGGTTTGGTCCCAATACTATAGCTCAAGTATTAAAGTAAGTATTGAGAAAAAAGTTAAATTTTTTTCCAATTTAGTAAATCTAAATTATACAAATTGAACTTCTATATGTAAACGGCTAAATTATATTAATTACTATAAGACAAAGAAATTACATATTGTAAAGTATTAAAATATTTTGTTACAGAAAATTAGTTGTCTATGACGACTGGGGCTCGATCACAATACATGTTGCCTTGGACAATTGTTTAATCATAAATGATGTCTGTAAGTAATTTTTTCTTAATTTAGGTAATTAATCTAATAAATATATAAATAACAAAAGATGCATGTCGTTAAAACAAAAATAAATAAATCAAATCAATCATTAATGTTGAAACAATTAATGTTGTTTTTATCAAATTAGTAAGGCAATGTAGAGTTGAACGAGGCACAGCAGTTGACGATGATGAGGAGCAATCATCTAAAGTACAAAATCAGTGGAAACCCCTGTTATTATTAATACCCCTTCGATTGGGATTAAATGAAATTAATCCAGTTTACATCAATGCACTAAAAGTGAGCTCTATTTATGTTTCTTACAATATAAAATAAGCTTAAATAATATTTTTAGCATGTCTTATTTTTTTATATTTTATTTGTGTAGAATATTTATGTAACAACATTTTCAGACCACATTTCAATTTCCTCAATCTCTAGGCGCTATTGGTGGAAAGCCAAACCATGCTTTGTATTTTATTGGTTGTGTTGGTATGTGAATAATTTAATATGTATTAAATTAATCATACACTAAGAAAAATTATATAGTAACTTAGGGATGGGTGTGCAGAAATAGGTGATAGAATTCATCAACCAATATAATAAATTATATTATATTATATATATATATATATATATATATATATATATGATATTTTCAACCGCATTTGTTAATAAATTCTATCATAAATACACACTCGTCCTCCGGTTATTAATAATATAGTAAATTGTAACATATAATTTTTCTCAATGTACGTAATAATATATAACTTATTTATTATTTTAAACAAATAAATTTATCATTATTTAGGAGATGAAGTGATATTCTTAGATCCACATACTACACAAATGGCAGGACCTGTACATCAAAAAATTGATGAAAATGAAATTGAAATGGATGCAACTTATCATTGTAAATATGCAAGTAGAATTCCTATTACAGGCATGGATCCTTCAATTGCTCTTGTAAGTATATTAACTTACGTAAATACCCTGCATAAGATATTCATCAAATATTTAACAACATTATAATAAGATATAAAAAAATTAATTGTTTTACAGTGTTTCCTTTGTAAAGAAGAAAAGGATTTTTTATCTTTGTGTAAAATGATGCAAGAAAGACTTATAACACACGAAAAACAACCATTATTTGAACTGTGCACAGAAAGAAATCCTAATTGGTCTCCTAGTGGAGTTGTTAATAGGGTGGAAACTTTGGACGATTTACCCGCCAAAAGTATGTAACTCATATTAATAATTATATTTAAAATAATTTAATTTTATAATTTGCCTAAATATTAAATCAACTTTGAAAATAAGCTTTTATAATACATAATTATGTGCTTTATATTATTAAAAAAATGTAATAAAAATTAAATATTTTGTAATTCATGTTCTAGTGTTCGATGGGCCTGATCGTCAATATGACACATCAGACGAAGAATTCGAACTGCTTGGTTGACACTGATTTTGATCATTTAGACGTTCGTTTATACTACCTATGTTGTTGCTGTTGATATTTTTACAATTAATGAATGATAAATTAACTTTACTCATTGAAATTCATAGAAAGATATTATTTCTACAAAAGAAGAAGTAATGTAGGATTCCTACTCAACTTCTTGACTTTACTTCATCGCATCATATACATAAACATCACTTTTTGTATTTTAATATTGACACACATGTACGGTCTGAAAAAACCAATATTATTTAATATATTGCTGCTGATAATACGTTGTTTTGTAAATGAAAAGTACAGAGTGAAAAATATAATATGAAAAATTGAAAATGTAATATTTTATTGCATGATAAAGAAGAGAAGAACAGTCAATACAAAATTATCAATAAAAATTATTTGATGAATAATTATTGAGAAATAATTATTCAAAATAGTAATCGAGAACAGTCAAACATTTATTTTTACTCAATAAAAAAGTAAATAAATGAAAAAACAGTAATATTGATTACTGCTTAAAAACTCTGAATATCCTGCAGAACAAATCCTAATCTAATATCCTAAACATCAAATTGTAGTTACCAAAGTCTAAATAACATCAGAATGTAAAAAAACCCTACTCCAATGGAAATTATATTTCACCCAACTTGGAATTCTAAATTAATTCTAATGTTACTAGAATCTAAAGAACAAAAGATTCTAACCAAAAACCTGCAATAATGGAAACAATGGACATACCTTTCAAAGGTATTATGAAAGTTATCAGTGAATAAAATATAAATTTTAACCAATATATTATTTGTTGGTAGATTTTCATGGGCAATAAATTATTACTAACTGAATAAAATTTTTCATACTATAATTATTAAAAATTTTTCTAAAAAGAAAAAGAAAGTTTCTTGAAGGAAATGATAATTCATTAAGACCCATTATTTAGTTACTAATTCCTTTACATACTCATTAGATAAGTGCTGTATTTAACTTTTGTTACTACGACTTATATAATATTTTCTATTGATAATTTTGACCTTATCATTAAACGGATTATAACCTTTCATTCCTATTCTGTTTATTTTAAATAATTATACTCAACAACTTTGATTGAATAAGTATATATCCTTGTTATAAAAAATAAAATTACTATAAATAAATTAAATAATTAAAAATAAAAAATCAACAATTTTTAATTTTTTAAATTTTAATTTAAATGTCAGATTAAAGTTAATAGGAATAAATTTAAAGTTATATAAATTCACGTTAAAATACAGATATGCTTCAATATATAAGAAATCTTTATACCTTACAAAACATTATTTTCACTCAATTCATTGTATGTATAAACGTAAAATACGAATAACTGAATTTAAAAATCTGTAGGAAAATATAAATGAATTGTTAAACAAATTGTATATATATATATATATATGTATATATATATATATATCATTTAAATTTGAATTGATCAATTTGTATAAAAATATTTGCAAGGTAAAAAGCTAAGTATCAGACACCTTTGTATGGATTGTTACATTTCTTAATGTTCACTAATTAATATAAGAATTTTACAATATTCTATTTTTATACAGAAATTCAATAGTCTCAATTATTAATTATATAATTATTAACTTTTCCTTGCAAAATTATATGCTAAATAATATTTTTACTTTTAAAAATGTTTCGTTTGATAAGATTTTCCCTCCAAAATATTTTAAGCTATACATTTTTGTACAACGTAACAACAATATATGATAACTTTTTCGTTGTTTTGATGTTAAATTATACCAATCTGCAGAACAACTATAATATAAAAATCATTTACCCATAAGCATTTATTGTATTTTTCACTTAACGTTGAAAAACAAAATTCTTACCACTTTTCCCATAATCTAACTCCGTAATTAATCATTAATTGGCTCAAAGAACATAAAATATAATAATTAAGCAATGTCATCATTAATACCATTGCAAATTGCATATAATTGTAATGGGCATTACCCTTTTTATTCATCTTAATAAAAAAAAATGATGTTTACTTATATTTCATTAAAAATAAAAAAGTAAAGGTACATTGATGTATCATTTCGTACACGTAAACCAATATTATATAAAAAATTACTATACCTCCTAGTTTCGCAGTGATCGCATACCTTATCTCAGCAAAATCACAACACTGTTAAAACTATTTTATAAAAACTTTTATTTTTCGAACGAGATTAATTTGTAACGGCGAGAGAGGCGCATGTGAACAGTCACGTGACCTGCCTCCTTTTGGCGGTAATTCTTATTACAAGTGCAATGGCGTTCCTGTTTACCGCTTGGACAACGATTGTAAAACTTAAACTATTGTAAATCTATTCTACTAAACTACTTAATGGCATTTAAAGTTTTAATGAAAGTACGGTTTAGGGACAATCCGACAATTTGCACATCATCGACGGTCGATAAGTATGGAAACATTATTGACGAGGAATCAACGAAGCGGCGAACCAAAATACAAATATTACGGAAATGTTTTTGTTTTTAAAAGTAATAATATTTATTTATAGACTGACGTGTATTTAAAATAAAGTTAAAAGCAATAATATTTTTTGTCGTGTTGTTTCAGTGTATATTCGAATTCATATTTAATTATAACAATGTATACAACATATAAAAGCGTATTAAAACAGAAAAAAGGAGACAGTAAACAGATTGTGACCTATAAGTCCACTTGTTTATACGAGATTCTATAAAATTATATTTAACTTTTTATTATATAGCCATATTAGTTTACATATAATATGGCCATTAATACTATCTTAAAAATTATTTTTAGCATATTATTTTTAAAATATATTTATAGTACTAATCACTTCTCTTTTTTAGATACACAAAAAATGTTATTTGGCGATACTAGTAGTTATAGTAATTTTTTATTAATTTCATTCATTCATAACTTCTGTTAATGAAGTCTTCTGAGTAGTGGCGCACAAACAAAGTATACGAATAATATTAGACAAAATATGAAAAGAGTGATTAACGGAAATACTTAATCAATAAATAAGTACCGCAAACGACCATACGGACATTGCCATTATAGAAACACTGATATTAAATGCAATCAAAGGCTCGACCATTTTCTTGTAATTATCAAGTAACCTTAATAACAAACATTAGTAATAATTACTTTCTGATTTATTTCCTTATTAAAATTGACTGCCATCATAACTGAACGAAACAAAATCATCAAATAATAATTAAGCTGAAAGTATTGTCCCCAAATTCATAAAACATTTATTTTTCTTATTGTTTGCCATAAACATTACAGTTGGCAACATTTTTTCTTCACTTTCAGTTTTAGAAATCATTCACATCTTTTTTTGTGTCACACAAAAATTACTATTAATAATATCATGTTTTAAAAAACTCACGTATGCCTTCGCATGTATATTTGTAAAACATATTTAATTTGTTTGTCGTATTCCATCAAGAACAAATCATTATTTACTTTCTTTCCAATAGACTTGATATAATTCCTGCAAAATATATGTTGATAGATCTAATATATATATATATATATATTAATAAATTGCAAAAATAAAATCTTTAAAACCAAAGGAAAGTTACGATAATACTACTTGCCCTAAAATTTTACTGATAGCTGCGTTATGTTGTACTGCCAATATAGTATAAAATATGTGCGTATAATATTTAATCGTGAATATCAACTCTGTCAAACTGTCATATAGGTGAATTATATAAAAATTGAAATACCACGCCCTTCCCACATTCATATCATTTATATCTTCTGTTGTTCCACTGTCATTCAAAGACTTTTTCATATTAATACACATAGAAATAAGCGGGACAAAAGTGGACATTAAAACTTGACAAATACCAAAATCTAAAAGAGAAACAATCGTAATATACGTTTTGTTCACAAAAATATGGTTCGTTTTAAAAATTGTTAAGTCTGTTAAAATATATTATACTTCTGACGAATGTTAAAACTTGAACTGAAATTTTCTTATAATAATTTAATATCACCTGATCTGATGTTTTATAAAATAATTTCCAATCAGCAGCCAATCCATTCAGAAATGTTAAATGCTGTAAATATGAGCAATTAAATAGTCTTACATTTAGTTTTAAATTTTGTTTTTTAAATCGGAATAAAATAGTTTAATAAAACGATAAATCAAAGATTTAATATTACAGAACCCGACCTATTCCTCGGATTAATCCAAGAAGTGTTTTATTTGCTAAAAGATTCTGAATATTATAATAATTAATACTGCGTTACTTTTTTCAGCATGTAAAATAATGAACTTAAATATAAAACTTGCATTGTTATTACGCATAATCCATATCATGTCCGTAGCATAAATTGCTAATTTTTGAGTATAGTTAGACAATGTTGAAAACATATACTCAAGATCATTCGAGTTATGCCAACAAAGTAAACACTGTAAAGGTATTAAAAAGCTTTAAATATAATGATATAATTAATATAATAGTAAACTCACATATGAAAACCCATTCATACATTTAAAATAATTATAATGAGAAATAATAATTATAACATCTGCAAATTTATAATTCATATCGTAGGGAAAAAAACAGAAATTTTTGTAAATTTACCATTTTAATAACTTGCGGGTATGTAACAATTTGTAGTAAAACATTAAGAATCTTCATTTTCTGATAAGGCCAGGTCCCATTGAGTTTAAATAACATTTTATAAGTGCGGAATTCATTATTATAAAATTGTTCATTATTATTCGTCATCATTCTGTAAAAGATGTTTAATGTGTTGTTTATATTTATTATAATCCCGTATAGACGTTACTTTTTTTTTATTTAGTATAATTAATATACATGTTGTAATACATACCGCACATATAAATTATTTATATTCGTATTTTACTTAAAATATTCTATTTAAATTATTAATTTAAGCGTCTTATATGCGTCTTTTGTACTCTGCCTGAGATACTACTTTGTCTCTTGATAAACATTTTCATTCATCACTACTTATTACGTACAAAATACCCAAACAACTTTATAATACAATAAAAGTAGATTCACACCATCTGACTGTTAGTATTATTTAAAATTGTATCAAAGCATTACAATTTAATGATGCGTTTATTTTATTGATACTTATATCTTTTACAGTTTGAAGTTATTGGACGAATACATTATTCAAACTTTTACTTTACTTTTAGCGTCGTGAAGTCATTTCTATGACAAGTAAAGTTTTCAGTCATTATAAATTTTCCCCTTTGAATACTTAGGTATTTATGAATATAAAATATTACTTGCAACTATTACATTATTAATAAATAATATTTTTATTGAGTCATAGCCTCTTTACTGTTCGTAAGATGTGCAGCACAGACATTTTACATCTTAGAAGAAACAACTTTAACTTTCATTTATATTGTTAACTGATAACCAATTTTATATGTTAGTTTTTTTTTTATGGTGTATGAGTATTTCACTCATATCACAGTGTTTTCCAATATTTTTACTATGTATTTTTTAATGTGACTAGTATCAATTGAATTCGGGAGGAAATGTGGCCCTAATAAGGTATCCGAATAGGGAGCTGTATACAGGTATAATTTTAGGTACGTATATGACTCCGATTGAGTAATCAGTATGTAAGTTTAATAACCATTTCAGGGCTTGATCGAAATCAAATTAAAATAAATCATAGCAAATGACATTATTACTTTACTTTTGATTCGGTTTGTTTTTGGATTTTGCAAAAAATATTACTTAAGATATCATTTTAGAACTTCATTTCTTTAATGAATTACAAAATACAGAAGGCACGGAGAATATATATGATTCATCATATAATTGCTTAAATTTTATTGCTGTGTTATGCATAAAAAGGAAAAATATGAATAACTGATCCGAATAAACTGAAAAGCAAAAGTTTATTATAATAATAAAATATATTATCTATATAAAGTACTAAAAAACGCAGCTCACACAACACTAAGTTTCAAAATATACTGCGATATTGTGGCCGTGTATTTAAGGTAAGTGCAAAAATATAATTTTAAAATTTACCATCAAGAAAGTTTCTTGCGAAAGAGTATAACCTGAAAAGTATTTTATGCAATGAACAGCTCTGAAACGCATAAGTTCAATCTGATAAATTTGTTTTTGTTTAAATGTTAAATTGTACCAAGCTGCGGAATAACTGCGAAATACAAATATTAGTTTGATCGGTAGTA
Organism: Leptoteleia sp. ZL-2020; assembly: GCA_022817305.1. Classification (NCBI taxonomy): domain Eukaryota; kingdom Metazoa; phylum Arthropoda; class Insecta; order Hymenoptera; family Scelionidae; genus Leptoteleia; species Leptoteleia sp. ZL-2020. The sequence goes on along the minus strand of JABFPN010002622.1, from coordinate 4,043 downwards.
ACAGTGACATTTAGAATTGTATAAGAAATTCTTACCATTTATCCCGTAAAATATTCTCTGAATTGATTATTAATTGACCTACATAGCAACAAACGTAAATCACAATTATGACTGTAAATAATATTGTTATAAGATTTGCACTGGACTTGATGACTTTCATATTTGTATTTATCTAAATGAAGTTAATAAAATAATTATTCATTATTAAATTTACTATAATAACAATTAAATTCTTTTCACTGAGAGAAAAATATGAAACATAGTTAATAGTGAGTTATTTCAACATTGAAATTAATTTGCAATAATTGTTATAAGTACTCTGTCATATACTGTCATAAGCGAACAGTAATTTTCTATCTAAGATATTTTAAGTTATCACAATCACGTTATGATTGACACGGTTAATATACTCTTAAAAGAATATTATTTTTTTATGTTTGAAATTATTTTCCTCTCAAATGTAAACGAATTCGTTTTGGAGATATTCTTAACACAGAAAATCATTGTAGTGTAAGTAAACAAATTAGTTTAATACCCACATACCGCATGTAAGTATAATGGAGTTGTGATTATACTACATATTAGTAGAAGTTGAACGATAGAAGTGACCATTTTTATATAGTTATCAACCCATCTTGAAAATCAATGAACCATGTAAAATTATTTTTATTTATACAAAATTAATGTTACTCCCTGTTATTTTAAAACTTTTTTTCTTACATTGATTATGAAAACTATAAAGTGTAAACTCACAAATATCTTCGTTTATGTTGCTGTATACAAAACATTAATTTTTCCTCATTATCAACAGACTCATAATGTTGACTGTAAATATTCATATTAAAAATATTATAGCTTAAATCAATAAAACACTATATATTATCTTTTGTTTGCGTGATAAAAATTCATATAATTTACGTGCCCTAAAATTACTCCAGTAGCTGCACAATGATGTATTGCAAATGTAATGAAATAAATAAAGATAAAATATTTCAATGTTAAGGTGAAGCATATTATTGTAACGTATAGGTATGTGAAGAAAAAATTGGTTCCCAACACCAATTCTACATCCACTTCTGTTGAATGATATGTAGATCGACTTTCATTTAAAGGATTAACTATATCCAGAAATTTTGGAATTAATGGAAAAATTATATAATATGTATTAGTTATTAGGAATAAGTCTGAAAAAAGAAGCAATAACATTATTTACAACACACCTTACTTATCCTATATAAATATGGAGTTTAAATATTTATACTGCCCACTTCTTAAAGCTTTTAAAATTTTATCACAGTGTTGTCTGTATTTCTGTAGCACCATTTGGTCCGATGGTTCAGAATATATATACCAATCAATTGCCAATTCATTAAGAAACGTTAAATGCTAGAAATATGAATAATTAGATTAATAAATCTTGCGCATCTGTTTGTATACAGTAACATTTAATAAAAATATTTACGTGTTTATAGTGAATTAACCAACATATATCTATCCAATATATGCTCAAAGCTAGTACAATACCACAAAGGGATGTAATGATATAATAAAAGTCTAATTTATACCAGTATGATTTCAACTGTAAATTGTAATAAAATTAACATAAGTGAAGCATAAAAAAAGTAATTTGCAAAAAAAAATATAGTAAAATATAATATTATTTTATTATATTATTTTACCTGAAGTATTACAAGGGGATATGATATAATTTGAAAGAATAAGGACAAAAATTTTAATTTTGGTGTTTGATATGGCCAACAGAAATTTATCTTAAATAGTTGCTTATAGACTTTATAAACTTTAGAACTGTAAAATTGTTCATAATTATCGTTGCCAATCATTCTGTTAAACAATTATATTGTTAACAATCTATTTCATATATAACTTTGTTTTATATACAAGTCATTTTACCAATAAAAATTATTATATCTAAAACAAAGTTACAACTTTTTTTTAGAAAACAATCAAACAATAATACCTTCTGTCATATTTTTCTCAGTTTTGATCATACATTTTAACCTGAAAACAAAATTTATCACACATACGTGCCTTTTATGCATTTTGCAAACAATTAACATGTATGTGTATTGCTTATTAGGTGTTCTAATATTAATTATTCTAATGTTAAGTGCAGAACTTACAGTGTGAAGTATTTTAAGTATCAATGGTTTATAAATGACATAAAGATTTGCAGTAACTGTTCACCGTTGTCTAGAATTCTTTGAGTCTTAGTTATTTATATATTTATTTTTAAAATATCAATTTTCATCAGTAAACATTTATTTATCAATCGTCAATTATTATCTGTCCTCCTTCATCTGTCAATCGTAATCTATCAACTGTCATTACCTACTATTATCATCCGATTCCCGTCCAAGTTTTGTCAATCAAATGTCATTATTATTAAAATAAAAACAATTACGTATACAAAAAATCTACCCTATCTAACTTTAGATGATTACAATATTCATTAATGAGGATTTTAGTATGATTTGTACATTTTCTAAAAAGATATATGAAATAGTAGCCAATACAATGATTATAAAAAATTACAGGATTCATTGTGATAAAAATACAAATTTTATCCGTCCCTTCTGACATAAACATACACTAAAAATTATGCACACAATTTTATAAAATTATTAATAATAATTGCAAACAGAAATTAAATAACTTTCAATACAATTGATTTGATTAATTTTCCACTATGCTCATTAACTTTTATATGTAAATAATTTCAGTAATGAAAAAATATTAACTATTAAACATTGAAATGAAATACAAATTATAAAAAAAACATAAAAGTAATAAATACAAAACGCAATGAAATGTTTTGTATATCAGAATAGATCACAAAATGTAAAGTGAGTTTTGTATTTATTTAATACTCCATAAGGCGTCTATAGATTTTATTATTATTCGCATAAAAGTTCGAAATTACTTTAAAAACTTATTCAATATTCATCCGTTGTTATGTTATTATAGAATAAGCAAAAGGACACTTTAAAATGTCTTGCGATGTTATTATCAATGTAAGAAATAAACTTTATCGAGTAAATGAATTATTAAATAAAGTACAATGTTTCTTTTTGACATAAGTAAATATTAAATATTAATTTAAAAGTATGTCAACATAATATGCATAAAAATTTCTCTTTAAACTACTGAAACAACTTTACAATTTTATAAGATCTTATTATCGTCTAAGTTTAAATTTATGTTTGTGTATTTTTTATATTTACTTTACAAAAATAAATAATTAAACTTCAGGTGGAAAACAAGCAAACTTAAAATTACAATAATGTCAAGTGTATTTACACACCTTTCTTTTCGAAGAGAATTTGAAATTTAAGCAAGTTCATTATCTAAATTGCAGGGAGAAAAATAAAGTGGTATTAATCACTAGTTCGTAAATCAAGAATATTTGCAAAGAGTAAGTAAAATTTGCTCTTATGATTGTCATTCTTACTGTTTTTAATAATAAAATTCATATGTTTTCGGGCATGTACTTAACGTGGGAATATTATACAAATTGTCGTACCACTGATTTTAGGGGGCAAATTACTAAATACTGAAAAGTTCCATACTATAAACTGTATTTCTTCTCAGTGTACAAAAATTGTAGAGATATAAATATACATCAATGAGAATAAGAAAAGATTTAAATAGGAAAATACATGTTTACATCAGTCAAATTCTAATTATTAAGAGTATCTGTTTTAATCTACAGTAGTCAAAAATGTAAAATACGAATAACTGATTTGAATAACCTGCAATCAAGTATGATTAGATACGATCAGGATCATTGTATAAATTCTAAGAGACTCACCACTTTGACGCTGTTAAAGGTTTGAATGTCCTACGTAGAGGCTGGCGTTTTTTAGCAAAGTCGTGAGATACATCATGTACATCCCTACACTGTAAAAACAGGCGTTCTTCAAGCGTTCCGAAAAGAACGGGAACGGCAATAAAACGTTCTGAAAAAAATTAAAGCGTTCCCCACAGAACACTTGCACACCAAACGTTCTGGAGAGAACGTTAGA
>JABFPN010002621.1:0-21366 GCA_022817305.1 Leptoteleia sp. ZL-2020 | reverse complement strand
GGAAAAAAAAAAAAAAAAAAAAAAAAAAAAAAGAAAAGAAAGAAAAAAAAAGAAAATGCATTCAATAAGAACAAAAATAACAAGTTGGTCATTTGACACGAGCGACACTCTAAACGTAAACTTGCGTGAATGATAACAAAACACTTGTTTTAGTAGCTCCATCATTTGTACAGTTTAAAAACAAATATATGTATATAACAAACATCTTGCAGAATACATGTTGAAATGAGAGAATGTTTGTAGGATGAGGTTTTTTTTATTAATTTCTTTTCATGTACTTTGATTTTTTTATGCCCCTGAAAATAAAGGATTAAAGTATCTTATTGAAAGTTACATGATACTTGTTAATGTGTGTGTCGACTGATTATATACTTTCTAATTTTTTTATTTTATTACAAAATATTATGAAATTTGAGTGCAAAATTCAATAGTATATTGTTATCAAAAATAAATAATTTCAATATCTTAAGAAATATCAATAAACCGTTATATCTTTTTTTTATTTTTCATGTAACTCTTGAAATTGTTATACACATTTCACTTGCAAAATTTGAATGACTAAATGCTAAATTTAAAGTGCTTTTCCAACAACTATGTTCTTATAAACAAACAAATTTCAAAAGTAATTTTTTTCTAAAACTATAAATTTAAAAATGTGTGTAACGTTTAATTTGTGAATGTAAGGAAAAGTGCAAACGTTGACATATTTGTACCTAATTTTTCTGACTTTTAAGGTGGACCTATAGAAAATAAAAATGATCAGATTTTATTAAAAATTCTGAAGACGACATCTTCAAATATGCATAGATTAATGTAAAATTTTATACAAAATATTTTTTTCAGGGATTTAATAATAAAATGCTATAAAAATTTAAACATCAATATTTTTTACAAACATTGCACGGGTTACAAAATGTTACATTTTTTTTTTTTTTTTTTTTGGTAATTAAAATTTAAGCACTTGTACGTAAACAAATATTTTATACATATATACATATTAAATTTAGTTGAAAATTTGTTAAAATATCAAACATTTCTTAACCCTTCGTTGGTAACCCAATAAGCGATGCCCTCATATTTTTTTTATTTTACAATTTTCGTTGTCCAAGTTAATAAATATAGGTTTGATACTTTATGACTTTTCTCTTTATAGTTTTAATATTATTTTAAACATTTTCACTTTATAAAAACAAAACTCACTGCTATACCAAACTCGTAACAGAACTTTTTCTCTTAATGTTGCTATACTGCATTTTCCCTCGAATGTTTTAACAGCAAAGAATTCATTCCACTAGATAGATAACTAAATGGCAACGCTGGAATTACTTGCCCATGTTAAAACATTCGAGGGAAACCCTGGCGGAATATCAAACGCGTAAAACCGAAAAGGTTACTAACGAAGGGTTAATGGTTTAAAAATCAAATTCTTTTTTCTAAAAAATATTTTATTTGGCAAGGCAAATAAACTTTTATTTAAATAAATGAATGAATTAAAACATGACATAACTGTTAGCATTTGACATTCTTCTAAAATTTAACACATCAATTAATCAATTAAAAATTTGCTACAGTTACATGTATTCAACTACAGTTTAAAATTTAGTTGAGTGAAAATATATGTAATTCCATTCACATTTGATATGTCTTATCATCCATTTTAAATTTTAAATAAAAACAGACTCTTATGTAAGTGTTATTTGTAAATTTATGTAGCATAACTTTCTGCCACTTTCTTTATTATATTCCATTGTTTTATAATTCCATCAATAGGGTTACTTGATAGGTAAAATAATATTAATTTTATAAACCAATATTAAAATACGATTTAGTATATAATATTAAAAGTCTATATAACATGCCAATCATAATAATTTGAAAAATATAATCTAATAACATTAAAATTTCAAATAAAAATAACTTGAATATATTTATTGTATTTATTTAAACAAATTTCAACATAATAAACAATAATGGATAATTAAAATATGAAATAAGATGGATTATAGTAGAATATCTTGCGCTATTAGACAAAATTGTAGAGATAATGATGCAGCACGCACTTTTATTATTTACAGATCATCCCACGGTTGTACAGTCGTGCGATTTGATTTGACTAGAAAGCTTTCGAACACGATACAAAGACAACAAGATTGGATGATGCGGATGCGAGTTGATGGATGTGCGTGAGATCCCGAGAGCCGGGGGAATAAGAATAAATCGTGGTGAGACGAAAGTAATAAGAAAGAAAGAAAGATAATGTTGATAGGATGAAGCGAATTCCCGTGATAACTCGAGATATGTGTATACAATGAGAGAGCAAGTCAGATAAAAGTGGAAAGGCGGCGTTTTAAAAGTGTAACAGAAAAGACGCGACTATCATTGTTGAGTGTGTTTTGGGCAAATATTGGGCGAATCAGACAAAGCAAGGGAGTGAATGACATAGCCAAGACAGAGACAGAGAAATTGTGGTGTGATAGATAGATAGATAGATAGATAGGTAGAGAGAGAGAGAGAGAGAGAGAGAGAGAATGTGTGAGCGAGGAAGGGAGAATGCGTGAGACAGATTGCTGAAAATGATGAGTGAAAATGAATGAGAGCCGGCTTTAAACTTGTTGAATGTTGGAGCAAAAGAGGTGATATATATATTTGGATGCGTGACAGCGCCCTCTGTTGAAAGAATCCAACTTAAATGAAAGCGTTGTGTTTTATATAACTGCTGCGGGTATCTGTTTCTGCCTACTCGGAGAGAGATAGTATTCTTCATTTTCTTTTTAAATTTAATCTTTTTTTTTTTATTTTTAAGTTGCAAATATTAATGCATCCTATTTTCAACGGTACTTTTTATTATTTTAATTTGTACCCCATTTTTTATTTATTTATTTTTTTATTGCTTTTTTCCTGTGCTTTATGCGCATCAGTGATGCACAATAATAAATACCGGTGGGAATAAAGATAGAATTTCAAGACTCTTTACACAACGTATTAATTTATTTGAAAAATATACTTTGATTCGATGTAAAAACGACCTTTTTATACGTAAAGGGTCTTCACTTGAACGTCGTTTGATTGTCAGAGTTCGGTGAAGATTGTGTGGTGTACGTACGTTGTGCGAATGATTAATGAAAATACATTTGTTAACTCTAAAATAACAGTTATTATTGAAATCCAATTTTTCTTCATGAATTTAAGTTTCCATTATTATCATTTTACATTTTCATTCCTATCTTTTTCTTTTTCCCTTTTTGTTTTGCGATTTATTTTAATTAATTCATCAAAGAACTTTTTTTGATAACATTAGATTTCTTATTAAGAAGTGTAAACGTTTTTGAAAATTCGACTTGAAAAAATTAAAATAATTAAGAGGATATAAAATGTAATACTAAAAAACACAAAGAAGATTTTTGTTCATTTTTTGTTATATTCATTATTATCTCTTACATGACTTATTTTCATTTTAATAACACCAAAAAGAAATATTTTGGAGCAGTTTTAAGCATTTTGTATAACAATTACTGGTTTAAATATTAAACTGATCTCCAAATTAGTATGATAATGTTTTTTTTTTTTTTTTTTTTAATTTTGAAAACCATATTACGTTAATTTAACGAAAATCATAAATCGGCGTTGGGTAATCAAGTTTTGTATATATAAATATTATTGATTTTTTATCGTTTATTTTATTTTTAAACATTGAGAAACAAGTACTTCTTTTCTTCTCGTTTGTTTACGTTTTGTGTCGCTCGAATTACATTTTACGCTCGTATTTACTATGCTAGAATATACCATATTTCCCCACGATTAATTGAATTAATTCAAAGTGTTACCAGAGATATGTTGTCACTCTTGGTGCAACTGCGGGAAGACAACAAAATCAAATCCTAAGGTAGGTTTTTCTCAAGAATAAAAACCATATTTTGCACACAAAAATTTTGTCAATTGGACATTCGTTTCAAAAATACAACATTTTTTATTTACTAATTGAATTAAAAAAAAATATAATTTATTCTGTTAAACATTTTTTTATTTATTTATTTATTTACATTTAAATTCAAATAAATCAAATTATTTTATTGAAATTATTCTTACAGTTACTTAAATTTGAAATATGACTGTGTCCTCAACATGAGCGATAAAATTATATAACAGTGACGCAATATGTGTAAAGAATAATTCATTTCATTAAATTAACATTCATTTTTAATATTATTTAATGCATTAAAATGCTCTTTTACAGGGTGGAACAAAAGGATCTCATATAATTAACGTAAAAGACTGAATATAAAAATACAAAGAATCATTTTGTGATACATTAAATCAAAAGTAAGTATATAATAAGAAAACATACAATTTCTTCATTCGTCTACAATTATTTGATTGTTTAATTTTTTGTTTACAGGAGAACTGTGATAAACTAAAACTTAAAGGCAAATCAAAGCAAAGTACAAAACCAAGGTACAATTTGAAATACGATGATTACAACCACAGAACAAACTTCAATTTGTACATTTATATTTTAAAACCATCTGTGTTCCAATTTTTATATATATATATATATTTGTATAATACAATATTTATAAAATGATTTCTATTTTACTCCAATGATTTATCATTTTTATTTATTAAAACTATTCGTGTAAGTCTTGCATCAATTCCCTTCTTTCAGAATAAAGGAATATAGATGAGTGTTTTACTTTATACATATCTTTTTGTGATATTCCAATATAATTGTTTAAAATTCATTTGCCGACCGGATTATCATTGCATTACAGCTTCACTGTAGCATTTGTTTAAATGCAAAAAGTATTAAAGCAAGCACATAAAAAATTATGGCTTATTCATTCCAACAGCTCATTATTTAGTTTCCCCTCGATTCGTTTATAAATAAAAATAAAAACAATTGAATAGAACAAAACAGTTGACATTTATATCAGATTGTTACCGGGAATAAATTTATGGATTTAAATAGTATTTAAAATATAAATTTCCTTTTGAAAAAAAAAATGTTCTTAAAATATTTTATTTAAAATTATTCAATTACATAAATAATAAAAAAAGATTCATTGCACAAATAATGACAATTTTCATATATAATTTTTTCATTTCCGTTATTTTCATTCAAGAACAATTAAATTGAAATTGAAGATGTGTGTATTAATTAGTTTTATTTTATTATTTGCAGTCAAACTATATCCGAATGAATAATTCATTTATTCGTATTAAATTGTATTTTGCGTGTATACGCGCGCATTTTAGACAACAACTGCAATTTCACGTTGAGGTTTACTTTTAAAAAATGGACGATTTATTTTTTATATAAAATGATTAAATTGCTATTAATCAATACGAGCGCGGAAAGTACTGTTTTTCAACTCTATTAGATCAAATCGTACTGTACCAATCTTTCTGTCATTATTTTCCCTTCGCAGGGATTAAAAGTACATTTTTTCTCCTTTGAAATGAGCTAAAACAGTACTATGCTTACATTTATATAACCAGAATTTAACTTAATTATAGATAAAATGTCATACAAGTTTTTTTGAGTTTGATACTAATGAAATTTAATATTGAAACAATATTAATTTCAGATTCTTAGGCAAGGAGATTTAATAATATTTCATTAAACTTTGAAATTCGAGAAATCCAAAAAATGAAATGGTGAACAATGATTGGAATGGAAGAAGGTGTAACAAAATCCAAATGTTGGAAATTCAGTGCCAGGGTCCTCGTTCGACCCTGCTTCAGTGATACGCAATGCAAGCCAACGGTTCTGCAATATCGCATGTCAGCATACACAGTGTCCCTAATCTCTACTAAATACCCTTAACCCAATTGAATTACTTGCCCCTTCTTGAAACAGCTTTACAAACGCATCCATGATATCACAGTCTTCGCGTTTCATGCGATTTTGCGGGATATACTAACGTTAATCCATCTGTGGGCAATATTTCTATAGAAAGTGATCATTTCGTCATTTAGAATTAAATATTGAGAACGAACAAAAATTGAATTGAAGTGCACACTCGAAGGAAACATTTGCATCATAAAAACAGCTCTTACTTGTCAGGTATTTAGAGAACATGTGACAGTACGAGATTACATTTCACACTTTCTAAATCAAGTGTCAAGCAAACCATGCAATCTCCCGAGGAAAAAAATTCACCTAGTAGCAATGCTGATGTTGATGATGTAAGTGCCCATTTTTAACGAATTTTTAATGTAAAAGACTTATTCAGTTTCTTGAATTTCTACTATAATGATCAGCTAATAATTTGACAGTTGTATTTAATCATTCAGACAATTGTAATAAAAAGAAAGACACTTGAGTAAAAGCTTCACTTTGAATGTCTTACAAGTCTTTATTTCAAAGTATTATTTATATTAATTAAACTTTTAAAATACAAAATTTAATGCTTGCGTTACTTGTTAATACTAGGATGCCTTTGATCTGGATGATTTGCTACCGATTGTAGGAGAATTTGGACGTTATCAGAAACAGTTATTATGGTTTGTTTGTCTACCAGCATGTTTACCCTGTGGATTTTGTGCATTTAATCAGCTTTTTATGGCCAATACACCTCCTCATTGGTGTAAGGTACCTGGTCTTGATGAACTTGACCCAATCAGAAGAAGACGTCTTGCCATTCCAACTATTCAAGTAATTTTTAACATCTTTCAATTGTTAAAGAGAGAGAGATAGAGAGAGAGAGAGAGAGAGAGAGAGAGAGAGAGAGAGAGAGAGAGAGAAAGAGGAGAATTAATGCATCATAACTATTCTGATAAACTCTTTCATATAATTTACATACACTAATATTTATACTATTTAATTTCAAATAAACATAAGTCAATTTGTATTTCAAATAGGATGACAATGAAACATATAGTCAGTGTACCAGATATGACGTGAATTGGTCAGATCCTAATATTCTAACTTCAGATCTTTCAATGCCAAATACATCTTGGCCAGTAATACCCTGTGATAATGGTTGGGAATACGAAATGACGGAAATTACATCATCAATTGTGTTTGATGTATGTACACTAATTAGAATTATTTATTAATAAATTTATAAATTTTGTTTTCTTGATGATTCAAGTTTTATTTACAATTTATAAATATTTACTTAATAAAGTTTAATTTTAAAACTTTATAAAGATAATATATCTCAATATGAATATATACATGTATTATGTCACATAAATTTTATGTAAATAAATTTGGTTGACTTCTTTATCGACCTTTTCATACATCATAACTTTTATTTTAAATTAAATCCAATAACTGTTAAAAATTTAACTTGTACGTATATATACATACATATTCTTGTGTTTATGATTTAAAGTTTGATCTCGTTTGCGAGCATGCAATTTATCCTACTATTGGATTAGTTGCCTTAAACACTGGTGGACCAATTGGTGTTTATCTTTTTGGAACGTTAAATGATAGGTTGGAAGAAAGATACTTTAGCTTTTCCATCCCTGTAATATGCTTCTTACCGTTTAAACATTTTAGACGTACTTTATATAGTATTATTTATAATGAAACATTGATTCACTAATATATGATCGTTCGCTGGTAAATTGTCCCCCACAGATATTCTGTATAGCTTGTTTGCACCTGCGTGTAAGCCATACACTAAGAACAATTTACTATTTTAAATTGGTAAAATTTCATCAGCCAGCATTTATACATGTTTACAAACAATGTTTAAATATTGTACAAATTGATGTTTGGGGAATATTATAAAAATTGAAGTATAATACCCGTTTACTAATAAAAGCTAGTAATTTGTTTTAATATTTTTGTATTTCTTTTCATTTATTTTTCTTTGTGTACATTTTGTAAAATATCTATATCAATACATAGATAATTTGTATGTCCGTAGTTAAAGATTCTTAATAACTCTAAACTGAATATTACACTCTTAACGGCTCTTTTAGTTTAAATTAAAACATTTTTACTAGCATTAAAACTTTAGTAAAAATTTATTTATCTGGAAATTATTAGGAATCTTTAATAGTATAGTAATCAAATAACGTTAAACTTTTAAGTTAATTTTATGTTAATTTATTTGTCAATTTATGCAATTATTAGAAATTATACATTTCTTTATATAAACGTTTCTGTTGAGTTCGCCACTTACTTTGTAGCGAATAATCTTTTATTTTTATCCAAAAATAGCGTATATTTAAATGGTTCAAAATTTTCTATGATTCTATTTTCAATAAAAAGTGGTTTGTGCTTCAGAATATTAACTTAAAATTAATTCAGAATAGGTAGAAGATTGTCATTCTTCTCGTGCCTGGCAACTCTCATTACTGGCAGTTTTCTAACTGCAATTTCCTATGATTTTTGGACTTGGGCAGCAACAAGAGTAGTGGTAGGTTTGACCATACCGGCTATATATCAGATTCCATTTATCATATGTAAGTAAGAAATATTCAGACTTTAAATTTACTAAACAATGAAATTGCTACTAATCGTTAATTAATACTTTTTCAGCACTGGAATTAGTAGGCCCAAATTATAGGTCATTTGTGACAGTGATGACATGTAGTTTTTACACCATGGGATTATGTATGCTAGCTGGCCTAACGTATCTGGTAAGAGATTGGAGAATGTTGGCAATTACCACTAGTGCTCCATTCCTACTATATTTCTTCTATTGGTGGTCAGTATTAAATTAATATAAAATATATTTTTTAAAATACATCATACACATCACAAGGGTAATTATATGGACAAAGCACACTTTAATTTTTGCAGATTCGTAATTAGCGTGAAAAAACACGTCGATTTCACATAAAAATGCATAAGCTGGGGAGGGGGAGGGGGTGCTCTATCCAATTAACCATTATTTTTATTTTCAATAATCAGGACATAAATATTCAAAAAATTACGGTTTGGTAACGAGTTTGTAGGTTTCTTCCAGAATCTCCGAGATGGCTCTTGGCAAAAGGAAGACTGAGCGAAGCAAACGATATCTTAAAGACCTTAGCCAAAGTAAATGAAAAGGAATTACCAGAATCATTTACGCAAAAACTGCGTCAAAGGATGACTATGTCTCGGACGAAAAGCGAGGAAGAAAGATTGCGATCAGGTCCTGGTGTTCTCTCTCTCTTTAAAACCCCAAACATGAGATTAAAAACTTGTCTCATTACTCTGAACTGGTATATTTTATTTTCTTACGCAATACACTCGAACCATTTTCAATAACATTAATTGGAATTATAATTAAATTTTAGGTTTGCAAACAATATGGTTTACGTAGGGTTATCCTATTATGGCCCTGCTTTAGGAAGTGAAGAACATTTGAGTTTTTTGTTTTCATCTTTAGCTGAAATCCCTAGTTATTTAGCTTGCTGGGTTATTATGGACCGTTGGGGTCGCAGATGGCCTTTATGCCTTTGCATGGTAGTTGCTGGAGTCTCTTGCATTGCAACTGTTCTCTTATCTTCCGGTATAGAAATATATTCAATTCTTTGAGATATAATTATATTCTTTTAACATCTAAATATTTTAATTTCAATCTAAACTGTAATTTGTTAATTGTAATTTTTTGTGCTCGCGATAGCCAGTAACATTCTGGTCGTCGGCTAGTAACGTCCAGTTTTTTTCGTGCAGTTAAAAAATAATTTAAGAATTAATTATATAAAATATTTGTAGATGCTGTTGTTGCAACACTGGTACTTTTTCTAATCTCAAAATCTGCTATATCGGCTTCATTTCTTATAATTTATCCGTTTGCTGGCGAATTATATCCAACACAACTGCGTGGAATTGCTATAGGATTTTCTGCGTACATCAGTGGTCTTGGATTAATTATAATTCCTTTCATTACCTATTTGGTAAGAAATTTGTTTAATAAAGCGTAAAAAAACTTGTATTGTATTTGTTTATTTAGATTTTTCTCTTAAAAAAGATTATTACGGTTTGCCTCATATACTTACTTTTTTATATATCTTCTTATTAATAAGAATTTAAATTATTCTTATTCTCTTTAAATTTTTTATTAACTCATTTACTGACTTATTTAAAGAACTTGTAATACATTATATAAAATATTTCAATTAAAGTTTTATAATTTTAATTTCAGGGAAGAGATAACTTGGTGCTGCCATTAGTTATCCTAGGTGCAGTATCAGTAATTGGTGGAGTTTCAGGTTTACGTTTACCTGAAACATTGCACCATAGGTTACCCCAAACCGTTGAAGAAGGAGAACTTTTTGGCAAAGACTGGACTTGTGCGGATTGTCTTCGATGTGTACCAATTAAGTGAGTTGAAATTTTTTAATTGTTTAAAACACTTGTACACACACTAGATTATTGAATGCGCTTTACCTCTGTACAGAGTCCTCTGTCAGAAATAAAAGTTTTGTCAGCACAAACTTTTATATAGAAACATTAAAGTGGCAAAAATTTAAAAATTGAGTGAGACAAGAATTTTATGATTCACATGGAGCTCACAAAAATATTAGATATAATGTTTTAATTATAGAAGTAATATTAAATTAAAGTAAACTAAAACAAAGTAATTAGAACATTACATTTAGTATACATTATTTGTACATCTAATATCCAAATTCAGCGTTTGACATTGAAATATTATTGTTTACTAGTTAAATCAATGTATTTAATTAATTAAATATCTATGCTGAAATAATTTCATTTAGATCTGTTGTTGTTGTGTTGGATCAAATTTCGATTAACCTTGAATTTCGCCTTTAATGAAAAAAATTTGTTTTTGCTGTTTTACGTTTGTTATGGAAACAATAAACCGACAAATATTCAATGTTTCTCACTTTTTATTATATAGACCGCCTTCAGCAACAGCCTCTTACGAAGATTTATCCACTCGGGAAAATGTTGAAATGCACGAGGTTCCAGAACCCTTGCCAAGGATAGAAGAACAACGTTCAACAGCAAGCGTTCGTCGATTAGTGAGACAAGCTAGTGTAATGGATACGCAAAGAGATTCCGACGGATCTATTAAAATGACTTATTGGTTCTAAAAATTATATACTAATGAAAATTAAAATCTTTTTGTATAATTAAATTAAATAATGACTACATTTCAATGAATCGTTTAAATTAATTTGTTTACTTGAAAATTTTTGGCTAAATTAATAAGTAGAGTCAAAAGATAACTCTTGGCCCTTTTAAACAAAATATATACGACAAATATAATTTTTGTTAATTAGAAATGCAGTATTTTAATAACTTTTTAAATGATACAAGCAAAAATATCTAATAAATGTATATACATGAAGCTAGTTTATTAATAACAATTAAATTGTATTTTGATGTATGAAGACTTTTTTTAATAAAATTTATTAGAAAATGTTGAATTATTTAATGAAATATCAGTATAAAACATCACAAGCTTGTTGTTTCCAATTCAAAATAAATCCTCGATTTTGCATTGGTATTAAACCTTCTCCGTTGGTGACGACAGATAACGAAAAAGGATAAAGACTGCCTAAAAAGAATTAATTTAATGTAAAATTTTAGCATGTCAATGACAAGTTATTAATAAAGTTATTAAAATGCGCATACTAGATTTAGTAATGAATGCACCACCACAAAAACGATCAGTCCCATTTATGTTTGGATTCTTAACTATTACAAAATTGTTCGTACATTCAGTGCCTGACATTGCAAGATACCACGTGCCTGTAAATTTTCAATTTATTTTCCACTACGTTTAATATATTTTGTTTAATATTATATTATAAATAGTATTTAAATACCCAATAATTCAGGTGCCCAGTCACCAACATCACCAGAAACTGTGAAGGAATTACTATTTGCTTGTGACCATTCAATACTACAATAACCTTGAGCCATTCTTATACAAGCAGTATAAGTTGCACCTACCAATTGTCTAGTGCCTCGTGGTTCTAATTTGATATCAAAAGTAAGTTTAATACTGCTATCGTATAAATTATTTCGTAATTATGGACCCACATACCCCCCCCCCTCCTGCCCCTAAGGTGCAGTTATAAAACATGAAATTGACGTGTGTTTTCTGTGTATTTTTTTGCGCTGATTACGATTACGCAAGAAAAAATTAGTTTTGTTTGACAGTTTTAAAGATATTTGCGACAAATTGCCATTTTTACCGTTTTTAGGCCATATCTTTTGAACGGCAAGAGAGAGACCTTTTTTTTAATTTTATTGTAATCAGCGCGGAAAAACACGTCGATTTCATGTTTTATAACTCTACTTTGGGAAAGGGGGAAGGGGGGGGGGGAAGTATGTGGGTCCATAATTTCCAATTATTTTTCTAAAATAATATTTGCAGTTTGCATAATAAAGCATATTATTTTGTTTTTAATTTTCATATAAAAGTTGTTAAAAAAAAATAAATGATAAATAATATATCCTAAGAAAATGAAGATCCACACCTCTTAAGTTTACATCTGGTCCATAATTAAAACTCATTATAGAACCCATAACTGTTGTATAATATTGAAGACAGCCATTTGGAGCTATAAAATGTAAAATTAAAGTTTAAGCCAATATTAGGAAAAAATAAAATTTAGTTAATAGTGTTTCGAGCAAATTACCTCGCCAAGGGGCGTTGCATTCAATTTGTTGTAATCTTAAATTCCATTGTCGACCGAATTCATAAGCTGCATTTGTGTCAATAGATATTGTAATTGGATTGCCACCATTAAAATTAACGTAAACTGTAAAGTTATTTTAATTAAATTTTTAAAGGTACTTGAAATTTATTAAAATAATAGCAAATTACCGTGTTGATTAGTATTTTCCCCACATATTGGAAAGACTTTGGTAGTTGCTCCGGATATTATCATGTAATCGTAATCGCAAGTACCAGTTCCATTATTTTGAGCCAGACTAAAATCCAAAAAATCTATTCGCAGCTGAAATTTAATCAGTTTATTGAATTATGAAATTTAAACGAGTTTTTTTTAAAGATTAACAGAAAATAAAACAAAATTATGTTGGCAAATTGAAAATTAAGAGTAAAGCTGAATAAAAATGATATGATTTACCTGACAAATGTCCGAATTACAAGGATAAATAGTAATTGTACAACGATCACCGCCTTGGTACTTTGATGGATATCCCGGATTTACAAAATATGTATTGTTTACATGAGATGAACTGCCGCACGTTTTTTGAACTTAAATAGATATATCACTATGTAGTATAATTTTACTATAAAATCAAATGAATAAAATTGTTCATTTACTTACAGACACAACACACGCCAAGTTTATTGGCACAAGTACCGCAAGAGGATCCACCATATTTTATGCATTCTCTCCTGGTATAACATGTGCCATTCAAATTATTATTTCCAAAACACTCCAAGTTTGGAAAACGAACTACACTGAACAACGGGAAGACTGTATTTTGAGAAATAAAACATTACTCACACAACCGGCATTGTAAATTCTGAAAGATGGCTAATACATACATGCATACATACATTGCATACATAGATGCATATATATAACAAAATTTAAAATTTCAATATTTCTTTTATAGAAATAGAGATTCTATTGTAAACAAAATTTGTAATACGTTTAGAAATGTAAAAAAATATTTCGTCTTAAATCTCATTTACATTTAGCTTGGCGTAAACTTGTGTTAAAATCATCCTCCAGGTGATTAGCGTGTGACAAATCCCGACATGATAATGTTAAAATCACGAAAACAGTCACAGTAAGAAACGCGCTGAACATTTTGACAGAATGTTTTTTACATCATCGAGGTAACTCGTTGGAACTCGTGTAACGGTTTAACAATTAACACCTTCCAGTTCACTACATCGATTTCGTATGAAACAACTGTCTGATGTAAAGACCAAGTGCTAAGTGGTTGGAGCTAAAAAACTTGACAGTTATGGAAACGATTTAACTTGTTTCTTTATTTGTGAAATCATTTTGTTTGACATTTTAACTTGTTGTGCGACAAAAGGGACAATGGCCGTGGCGCAGCAAAGCTAATTCGTAATCATCCGCATGGAACATCTAAAATTAAAAATTATTACATTGCTAAATATACTTGGATTTCTCGGCCTCCTAGATCACTTGCAGGAAAGAAGATCTTATTCGAAAAGATCACACCCACCCCCCGTACACAATAAATATAATTTACCCATATAAATTATTACCTTTAAACATGATTTACAAGACATTATTTGCAAATCTGGCAGGAGATTCTTGAAATATCGAGTTTTAAAAGGCGCTGGCCATTTTTGTATAATTACACTGGACGGATCCATATTTTGCAAAACATTGCGATTAACAAGAACCGGCAAATCTTTCTGCTTTTCCTAAAAATATATTATCAATACTTTTATTTTTTCAAATATTTATTTCTATTGAACATCTTAATTATTTGATCTTTGAAAAAAATTGTTGGAAAAATTACAATAATTACCATAATTATCAAATAAGTAATACTAAATGAATTTACAATTCTTTTCTTTAATTATAGGTGTAATTCAGAGCAATTTTATTCATAAAATAATTTCAACTTTCTTTTTTATACAGCTAACAGAAAAATGTCGAAATGAATACGATACGATTTGTTTTTAACTTACTTCACTTCCAGCCAATCGTGTTAAAAATAGATCATTCTCTACAGTATCATCTTCGCTCTCGTTTGCCTGAATAGGTTCCTGTATAAGTCTTTCAGCCTCTTCATTGGTAATACTGTCTTCCAATTCGAATTCAACAACTGGCAAAAGTTCTAAAAATGTACCATTCACAAATAATCTATGTAATTCTATTGTAGTTCAGTATAATGCGTCACTTTAAATATAAATTATTTATAGTTGAGGTATAAATTATTAATTATGCACGTACCGAACATAACAAACGAATACTGAAATTTTAATCCACATTGAGTACAAGAGCATTCATTTGTATTGTCAGGAGGTAGTAATGCATTATATGTAGAACATCTATAACAAAGTGGTAATAGTTCTTCTGGATCTCTATATGGACAAGCTTTGGCAACCAAATACCAAATTTCAACCTATTTTCAACATACACAGTATAATTAATCTGAAATTATTTCTACAGTTTTCTACGGAAGAAAGAATAATTTGAAATAAAAATGTGTAAGGTATTACTTTTAACAATCATAGAAACGTTCTTTAAAACTATTCATACGGTTATGAGATTAAATGTTTTAAAAATAAAAGTTGTTTCATGTATATTCAGTCATTCTTCCTATTTCGACAATATAAATCAATAATTTAGCATTACGATTGATGATAACAAACCTGTGGTAAATATTTATCTGGCACTCTCATGTTCTTAACTCGATCGAGTAACTGCATAACTAATTTATTCGCTCCCATCGTTCTGGCTTGCTTAACAAGAGCGTATATTATTGCAAATTCTGATATTCCCGGTAGTTGAGTATTTTGAACTTTTGTTAATAAAAACCGCGACATGTTGAAAATGGCTTCTGGCATAACAGAAAAGAACGGTTCTTCCTACAAAACAATATAATCATAATATATCTATCGCGTTGTTTTATATTAATATCATCTGTAGATACACACCAAATATTTATATATCTCATAATAAGCATAATAAATGTCTGCTTTATTTAAATAGGACAAAAACAAAGCTTTCTTCTCATCGCCATTGTTGTCTAATTCCAAACACAATTGCGACAATAACCAGTATAAATATGAAGCATCGCGAAATCTGTTTTCAATTATGGCATTCGTAGCCAAAGTTGTGAGCACACCTATTGATTCTTCCGGTTGTCCAGCCATTTGGAAAGCTATTTAAAAAGAAAGGAAACATATTTTCAATACATCATTGACATTTAATCATTTTATTTCTATAATAAAAAGCCAAATGTCATATTATGTGAATTACTGATGAAAAAATGTGATTTTATTTTAATTTAAACCTTTATGCGCGTCTGAAAATCTTCCAGTCTCGGCTAACCATCTAGCATAAGGTCCATAAACTCTAGATTTTAATTTTGGATTTCTCTCTGCCAGTTCGAAGGCTTCCGGCCAAGCTTGTGCGTTGACGAGAACGTCTGCCACGTCCGGATCATCGCCCAGGCGGTTAAATATTTCTGCGGCACCGTGCATAGCGCCCAATTCGCGCAGTTTTTTCGCAATCATTGTCAAATTGTCACGTTCGATCTTATCCAGCTGCCTTCCAACTTTGATTAACATATCAATCCAGCCATATTCGGCGACAATTTTTACCGCACGCTGGACATCGCCGGCAGAAAGAAACATTTCCGCCGCGGCACGAGGTTCCCCTAAACTCTTTGCCCATTCGGCACGACGACGTAAAAGAGCCGTGCGGTCCTAGTTGTTTACATGTTATAAAAATAAAAGAATACAAGATTTTTGCGTACATTTCAAAACTATCTAGTTTCAAATGTAGATCAATATTTCTTCATTTATGTTGGCAAATATCAATTTAAAACTAATGTTTTATGTAAATATGTATTGAAATATGAAAAGTAAGAATTAAAAACAGACTCAAAATGTTTAAATGATAATTTTGCTTTTCATTGGACATTATACCTGATTATTGCCACTGACGATAAATTCCTGAGCCATATCAAACATACGTAAATCGGAGTACATATCTAGTGCAAAATGTTGCAATCCTGCTTTCTGATATAACTTGGCTGCTTCTCGGAATTTACCCATTGCCGCCGCTGCTGCAGCCATGCACGCCTCTCTTCCCCATTCACCGGATTTCAATTTATCCTCGATTTCTGATACTACTTCGATGTACCTGAGTTTTTTAGTTCGCGCAAAAGCCGAACTTGCTACATTGAATTCTAAACGATCCAAGGCAGCGACTCCCAAAGCAAACCAGTCAGAATCTGCTACACCTAAACAAGCTATTTGATATGCTTCTGCAAACATTTCATTCTCCATATATTGATACATAGAAGATGATAAAGGTATCTGAAACAATGAAAGATACTTTAAGTAAAATCAACAATAAGCAAAGGAATGAGTCGAATAATTATAAAAGGTGTAATCATAATGAATGTTTACTATTAAAAATAGTATAATTAGCTGTAAAGCATACGCTGCAATTTAGACAACAAAATATGGAAATAATTCCTATTACTTATTTTAAATAATACGACAAGAAATTATATATTCATTTTTGCATTGTGTAATCGATACAAAGTTTTCTATAATCATAAAATAATAATTTATATACATTGTTAGAACCAAGTTATTTTATAAGACGATCAATAAAAACTTGAATTAACGGCAAAATATCTACCTCGAGAGTGCTAATAGCATCTCCATTCAAACAATATAATTTAGATCCGTTGTGACCTACAACGAATCCACTAAATTTTTGTCGAAGTTCATTAAAGTTGGCAACTTTAATTACAAGGTAATCCGGACCAGAGAAGCAAACCATATCTTCAAAAACACAATTGAAGGCCACACTAGATACATCCTAAGCAAATATTTATTATAATTGATATCATTACTGTCCTTTTAAATTCAACTATAAACAAATGTAAGAACAACAAATGTTTAATCAATTACTTGATAATCCTGTAACTTTTGTTTATTTTTCATGTCAAATGTCGATAAAATTCCCAATTCACTGATTACAGCTATTTTTTCTCGATATGAACTCACGTCCAAACATCTTACGGAGCCTTCAACTTTTGCCAATTGTACTGGAAACGGATTGTCTAAATAAATTTCACATACATGACCCGACTGCAAACCTACAAGTAAAAAAAAATAACTCTTTCAACTGTATGATAATTTTTATGATAATTAATAAAATTAAATGATTTATTTATAATATATTTACCGGCTACTATACATTCACTTCCTATTGGTCCACCAATAACTTTTATATAAGTTATCGGTGCGTCCAGAAGCCACTCTCGCTCAACAACTCCGGCAAAAGTGAGGCTTTGCAATCTTTTGTCCAAACACAAAATCAGGTGATTCGTTGTAACAACCAAAAGATTACAATCTAACGTTTGTACCAATTTATCCCTGATTCTATAATGCATGTTTTCGCCGTTACCAGAAGGTTCATAAATGATGACCCGTTCTGGTAACTGTACAGCTAAGCGATCACGATAAACAGCTATTTTGCACACCTAAATAACAAATGAAACTTTTTATAATACACACACACACACACACATACACACTTTAAAAACTTTGTACGGTAAACAATTTAATTAATTGTAAAATTACTTACAAGATCTTTGCATTTAATCCGCACTTTCTGATTAGTTACTAAATTCTGAATGATAACGTCAGTCATATTTTCTCTATATGCATAACGATCCTTGTAAAGACCATGAACGATACTTTTAGAAACTTCCATGTAAGATATAGTCCCGTCTTGACAACCAACTGCCTATTTTTCAAATAATTATTCATTTTCATTATGAATACATTAATAATTTAATACCATTTAAAAAAAAAAAAAAACGAACCAGTAAGTAATGATTATGAAAAACAAATTTATTTAATAATTAAATGTATATAATAATAAATAAATTGGTTGACAAAATGTATTAAATGTTATTAAGAATTTCTACAGTTCATAAGAAAAAGTACGATTATCCGAGGATAAAAACTTTCTTATACAACATTCGATTACTGAATTATTAAAATAAAATAATTACAACATGCGAAGATAATGGATGAACGGCACAGCTCCAAATCCATGAAGAATATGGATTACCGATGCTTGTCAATTGGATGCCATCGTGAGCTAATAGTGTGCACTGTTTATTGCTACCGACTGCTAATATGTATTGACCATCCGGAAAATAACAAATCTTCAAGGGAATAAAATTCAATGTTCTTTCCCTGCCAATAAGACTGCCCAAGGTGGAATAAAATGATATAGTGCCACCCCATTCTGCGATACATAATATGTCTGTCGAGTCTTCCCTAAAACGTTATAAATAATTCCATGACACGACACAAACTTGAAGTGAAGTTGTAGTTTTAAAACTCAACTTTATAACTTTATTTATATTATATATATATATATTTTGTTTTTAATGTTAAAGGAATAGTTTGTGCACAGAAGGTATATACATTAAATCTGTTAAGGCTTTATAGAAATACAAGTAAGTGCATAATATTTAGAAATTTAAATCAATTTCTAAATCAATCCCAAAATAAAATCAATGTTTTCATTAATTCATTCAATTTAGAATTCAAATCACCTTTAAAATTTCATTGAAATATGCTTATATTAGAAGCATTATTAAAGCTATACATTTACAGTACCAAAACAAACAAGACAGATGACAATTTGTCAGTAATCATTAATGCTGTAGTCATGATATCCTAATTATGAATTTCAATGGAATTATTATTAGTCATACACAGTTAAGTATTTAAGTAAGCCATTAAATTGAAAATTAAATTTAAAGGTAATATACAAACTTTAAACAACTCCATGATAAACTCCAAATAGGTGTACCACTAGGTCTATCTATCCGCAATTTTTCATCCGCATTCTGAAAAGAAAAATAAACTTTGCTGAACTTGGAAAACACTGAATGACTCATTATTGGTACAAAAAACAAGTTTTACCAAAAAATGGACCCATGTACAAAGCTAGTTAAAAATATTCCTTAAATTAATATTATAAATTAAAATATGTATACTTTATAACGAATGGAAATTGTTCCATTGACCATGCCAAGTGCCATATATTGTCCATCTTTAGTCCAAGAACAGCAATTAACTCTGCCACCAACTTTGTGTTTCTGAACTGCTTTTTGTTCGGATGACCATAAAGCAATATCAGATATGGCACAGCTAAGAAGTTGGTGCGAAACTGGATTAAATTGCATAGACTGGACAGCATCGCTGTGTCTATAACGTTTACATAATCTTCATTCATATTTACATATAAAATTAACGGGTGAATTAGTTAAAAAAAACAATAGCAATAATTTAATTTAATATAATTAAGCAATAAATTTAATGTAATATAATAAGACAAAAAAACTGTGTGCTATAATGACTTTTAATACAACTAATCATTCAACAATTTGTTTCTATACTTAATTTTAACGTTATGACCACTGTTTAGACTTACGAATATTTTAAAATTCCTTCCAATTTTATAGTCCATATTATTACTGTCTTATCTGCACCACCCGATGCAAATTTTTTTCCATCTTTACAGTAGCACACACAATAAACAGTATCTTTGTGACCTGATATATTCAACAATTATTATTATTTAAAAATGAAGAATACCAATAATATTATATTAAAGTCTCTATGCAAAAATGATTAAAATCTCACTATTTTGAATAAATTGTCCTAAAAGTTTGCATGAAAATAATGTTTAATGCTCTAATAACATATTAAAAACAGTCATTGAATTATTTTAAAAAGCAACAATATAAACAAAATAAGACCCAATATATTGATAATAATTACAACTTTTTGGGCATGCAGTCTCCTTAAATTAATGATTTGTTGTAAAAACACAATTAATATATAATCAAATAATGTCTATGTAATGATTTAAATTTTTAATAGTTAAGCAATAAAAATAACTTGAACCTTTCAAAGGTTGTATAAGTGCGCCTTTATTTGTTTCGTACACAAGCACCTGTTGTCCAGCGGCAACGATTAACTGACTGCCATCCGGATTGAAGCACAAATCATAAATACTAAAAAAAAATATTCATCAATATCTCCCCCCCAACCTAATTAATAAACTTGTTTATTTAACATTCTTTTGTAATATAAATTCAAGAGAAGAAATGTAAATAAAAAGTCAAAAAGTAAAACAAACCATTGTTCCGTTTGAACTTTGTCAATCCATGTTGTCAAAGTCCTCATTATGTCAGTATCATATGGGTGTCAATGTCGAAGAAAAGCCTTAACCCATTCCACTTTTTTGAACAATCAAACTAAAGACAAGTATTTCATCAATTTTTGACATATTTCTTGGCTGTAATGTTTTTGTTTACAGGCAGCAACAGTTGTCATGGCAATTTTCAAATGTGGCATATTTTAGGCGCGTTTTCATGTATGTTCCACGATACTACCACTGTACGGGAACGTTCCAAAATTCACTACCAGTACTACTGCGTTAATAAGACAAACATATAAATTTTAATATGCCAGAAGAAGATGCACAACAAGCCACCAACTAATTTTGGAACACCGCATAAGGAGGTGGCAAAAAATAACGAATTAACTTCGGGACGTCAAGACGTTGACTAATAGCGTTTTTCCTTGGTCGGTTCTGTCAGGTTCTGTAGTTCCGGAACCTACTCCAGAACTAGCTGAATTATATGTACCGAATGTACACTGTACACTTATTTTATTCAGAGTGCACATTCTATATACA
>JABFPN010002620.1:0-21366 GCA_022817305.1 Leptoteleia sp. ZL-2020 | reverse complement strand
TATATATATATATTTGTGAAACATACATTTTGAGGACGCAAAAAGTGATGGAACATACATTTTGAGGACTTTTTTCGATTTCGAGGACGTCCTCAAAATAGTTACACATGAAACAGTAATTTTGAGGACGCCCCCGACCAACACGGCCTTGGTTCCCATGTTGTTAGTTTAGTTAGATTTTAAAAAAATAGATGTCGCGGGGTCATATGTTCTTCACTAAGAATTTTCTATTGGTCAATTTCAAATTTTTCACAAAAATTAAAACATTACAACATAATATAATATTCAGGAGTGTAACTTGTGGATGAATTTGTGGGTGCGTCCCCGAAATGTGCATTTCATGAGTCTATATATATATATATATATATATATGAGGTATCCTCAATTTAATTTACACAACATAAAAATTATTAGCATTGCTAATACAGTGGTCATATACTTGAATGTTGCAGCCCAATGAGGAGTTAGGTTTAAATAAATTTTATGTAAATCATTTACATAATCACTAGCTATTAGGGGAATATAATAAAAAAGAATAAAACCATAATATAAAGTGCAGATATTCATATTTAACATAAGCTATTTTGATAACAGAACTACTTTTTAATAATTTTGTTTAAGTTACAGTTTAAGAAAGTTACTATTTATTGCCATTGATTCTTACTTACTTCGTCTTCCTGTGAGGAGGCCATTTCCGGTTCGTTTTCTTCCAGTTTCGTCAAGAGTTTGTCCTGTAAAATATAAAAACGAAATTTTGTTTAGATTTGCAAATGTTTACTTTGGTAACGAAGTACGTGGAGTATTTATGATAATTAAAAGAGATAATGCAAAATTCATAGAATTTTTAGATAAGCAGCATTGGGAAATAATCATACGTGTAATTATTTTATTTTTAGACAACCAATTTTATACAACATGACTGGTGTGGGGTGGTGTACTGTTCTGCTGGAAAATATACGGCTTTCCAGACAACACAATTTCAAATCATATCTTGACCACACTTGCCCGAACACGCAAATGAATATGTTCATACATTTAACCTTCAGCTAGAAAAATAAGTGGGGGAGGGGCATGACATCATCCTCATTCGACACATTCCTTATCTTGTGAACATTTTCCGAAAGTCTTATACTAGAAATAATAGAGATATCTGGGTCGCATGCGAACCAGTAGTCATTCCTACAGAAAGAAACCTGATTCTTCCTAAGTTTCTTAAAGAACATCATTCGCTTTATCTTGGTGGTTTGAAAACAATTTGTCTCACTTTAATTGTACTTTAATTGTATAATATTTGTAACAAAGGTCCTCCTCGGTATCTCAACGCACAGTTTCCACACTCAGCGATAGACAATTTTCAGATCGATTGCCCTGGTTTCTCAAAAATCAGCTCCTGAATCCGTTGAATGACGTCTGGCGTCCTGACAACGCGCTCCTTCGATTGTACTTTTTTCGCTGGTGTTGCAGAATGGACTTCTTTGACTGGTTATATTTAGTGATGACAACATACACAGTTAAGCTCGGCTTCTCTAACAGCCAAATGATTTCTGTCGTCGAGTACCCGGCGAGAACACTTTGGACAATGCGGTTCTTTAGTTATGCCCTACACTTTGTTTCAACATTGCGAATGCTTTGATGTTGTGACTCCTTAGCAGGTACTTGAAGCTTTTTTCCAGCGTCAATCGCGACCACCGGTGGTGGTATATAACGGCGGGAATTTTAAATTTAATTTCATCCAGATTTTGACGCTGCGCCCTGTAGTTACCCTTATTGCACTTTACGTTAGCGTGAAGAAGAAAAAAAATAAGAATTGTTAATAAAATGTTTCCCTTAAAACCGTTTCTTTTAATCCAATTAAATTGTTTCCAATCGAATAGATTTTGCTGACCCATTGTCAAGAATAATAAATGAGGAAAATTGAGATAAAAAGAACTTATTCCTAGGTAAAAAGTCTGCCGATTTAGTTGACAATAAACTCGAGGTAATTTCATAAATTTTAATTACCCTTATCCGGTAACACGGGTCTGTATATAACAATAAGTTTTCCCGCAAATAGTGATATTAGCAAGCGGCTGTTCCTGACTATCAAAGCCTTTCTCTTTATAACGAGTCCTGCGAAATTGCTTTTGGGGAGCACGTGAGACGTGTAAGTGAATGTACGCCTGATTTCGTTATACATGAATTACACGCTTGTTGGTAATTAACGTTGATTTAAACAGATTATTCTAAGTTGACAACGTTAGGTGACGTTGCGGGGTCGTTGTGCGCAAACTTGATTCGCTCGCAAGACATGGCTCCTTTAATCTGCGGCCGTCCGCGAATCTCTATCTAGGTCAGGGTGGTTTCCAGATATTAGAGGGATGATGCGCAAAATATCCCCACCAAACTGCCACCGCTATCAGAGCTCGTGTCCAATACGCGACTCTTTTTGTACGCGCTTTTTTTTTCTTTCTTTCTTTCTTTCCTTTTGTTCGATTCTTTCAGATTCATTGTTTCTTTTTTAAGGCAGCGCGCGATTTTGCCAATACCCCTGCACCGTTGCCAGTTTTTAGATGAAGCAAATTGAAAATTTGTGGAAAGCTTCTTCAAACTTTGGAGAACAAAAGACCAACCGGAAGTTGTTCCAACTCTGCACTTCCCTCGGTACTTCTTAACGTGGAAGGCAAGTAAACGCACTTTTCCATTGCTATTAAGTAATAATAATTAATGATTATAAACTTTCTAATTTTTTATGATTCCATAGACTGTGCTAGGAGTACTTTACGAGTCCGTGCCAAATTTCGACGTAATTTATTCGACTGATTTATATGTTGAAGTGCTATTAAAATAAATTCTCGAAATTCTTCAATTTTTAATTTATTATTTCCAACCATATTTTATTTTGAACGAATATTTTGAAATTCTGCTTATTTTACGAGTAGGTATGCGGATAGTTGTTCATAGATTAGATTAATGAGGATAATTATTTATTTAATGGATTGATATACGTATTTTCATTAGAACGAACGTTACATTTGCGGATTAAAATGTGACAACTTGACATTCGTAACTCCATTATTCATAAACTAATTTCTCAAAGTATAATAACCTGTCAAAAAATAATAAGCCACAGATCAGATTCAGGGGGGAAAAAACTTGATTTAATAAATGGATACAAAAGTAAATTGATTTTTCATTTTCTATTGAAACCACAAATTGTTGCCACACTTCGCCGTTTCTTTCTTTAATAAACTTTACCTAATATTTTCATTGCAAAGCATTCATGTGGTGGGAAAAGTAATAACGGTATTTGATTACGGTAGGGACATTGGAGAACGCTTCTCAAATATTACAAAACTTTCGTTGACGATCGATCTTTGTCAGTTTCATTCAAATAATCGATCCTTTCGTCAAGATAGTGCGCGGCCTGTGCTCTTTTCGCTTGCGAAATTCCTTATTTTCGGCTAGAAATTATGTTTTTGACGTCACTCGTATCAATTTTTTGCCGACTCCTAGTCATATCCAGAGGTCAGATGTGAGGCACATTTTAACTTTTTTTTTTATCATTATCAAATATCAATATTCCCGCATTTAAACATACGTATTGTTGGTGTATTATTGCAATATCTAATTCGATATGATTAAAGTAACTACCCTAAGGGAACAAAACCGTCGAATTAATATGGATATAACATTGACGTTTTTTGTGATTGAATATCGACTAAATGTGCGAATTTTCGTTTGGATGATATCGATTTATTATATTGATATCGAT
Organism: Leptoteleia sp. ZL-2020; assembly: GCA_022817305.1. Lineage (NCBI taxonomy): Eukaryota > Metazoa > Arthropoda > Insecta > Hymenoptera > Scelionidae > Leptoteleia > Leptoteleia sp. ZL-2020. The sequence goes on along the minus strand of JABFPN010002620.1, from coordinate 17,615 downwards.
CAATATGGAAATAATGTTAAAATAATGTATGAATAACCAATTTTACTTGTTACACCAATTACTTCTTTTTGCATATCTTAAAAATATTTTTTAAACATTTTGCTAATATTTGTTTAAAATTCAATCCCATATCCAATCAATAAAAACGTCAATATATCGATATTAATTGGACAGTTATGTTCCCTTAGGGTGCATACTATTTACATTAACCAAATAATTAATTTGTTAATTATGATACTATGCACTTAGACGTATATTTTCCAATTAAAGATTGATTTATAAGTGTCTAGCTGTTGACCTTCTGAAATAAATAAATAAAACATTAAATTAAATTAAAGAGCGATTCTCTTATAAATTAAAATATATTTATAGTGTATGTTCGGAAAAAAGATATCTATATTTGTTGATATACTTTATAATAACACTATCCGCAGTAACGAATGGGAAAGTTAATGCAATTCTCCGAGATTTAAGGTAAGCAGTACTAGTAGTGATCATTACTTGAAAAGATGATCGTATCAAGTGAATTTATCAAGATGGAATTACATCATTAGATTACTGTTCTTTTTCAATTCTTTTATTCTAATTATGTTATTTTATAGTGAATTAATTTTACATTTATGCCCATAAGACACTTATAAGTGAATCATCAATGGAAAATATACATATGTCAATGAAATTCCTTAATAGATAAAAAGAAAACCATACATAAATATAAATTATTTTGTATAAATTCTTACAATTGATCAGAGAATTTATTATATTTTATTTATTTAATATGCAGAAATTTTTGTATAATTTGGTTATTACTCAGTTAAAATAAGTAAAAGTTTTCTTCTCAGTACACGTATCATTAAACATCATCAAAAAAAAAAAAAAACATGCCACAAGAAATTTTAATTCACAGTATCATCTGTTCACGTTGCTTAATTTCGAGGATATTTGCATGACTTATTTTGTCTCTCGCGAAACATTATTTTCATATAGACTGTTAGATGAAAATGTTGCTATCGTAAAAAGTAAATGAAAGTGTGAACAGTTTGATGATCGCCATTACTAACAACTCTCTAATGTCACGTTTCGCTGATTAATCGTCTCAATTTTATTGGGAACGCTACTAGATAAATGGCCAGATTGTCGAAATTAAACTGGCTACCGTTCGTTTGCAAATTTCACGCGTTTCCGTTCCGTTTTTTCCCCCCTTATTTCGGGACGTCCCTAAAATAGCAACTACGTGAAGCGATCATTCTGAGGACGGGACACATTGATACGTACCTGACCCCCGAGTTGTAAGTTTAGTTAGATTTTAAAAACTAAATGTGCGATAGGCACAGCCCCCTCAGAGTAGTTTTGCTTAACTAATTTTTTGCAGTAGTTTTGCTTAACCAACATTTCCCTCGAATATTTGATGAAGTATACTTTAGACTCGTATCTTAGCTCCAAGAAACGGTGACGTCCTCGTTTATATATGTATATGTATATATAAATATATATTTATATGGATGTGAAACGTATATTTCGAAAAAGTATACATAGCATATTTTGCGATTTTCAGTGTAACTCCCTACTTAGAAATTTATAACATAATATAATTTTTAGGAGTGTAACTTGCGGATGAAATTGAAGGTGGAAATATACGGTTCATGAGTCTATATATATAGATGTATAAAACAAGTTTTCCGAGTTAAATGCCTTATTTATAATTTGATATTACAATATTTTTGAGTTTAATTAGATATATACGTATTTGATAATGAAATAATAATAGAAAATTATATATTTAATAACAAATTAAAAAATTTGTTCGTAAACTCGCCATTGTTGGGTTTGAATTCAGTAGGTACATTAGTACAATGCTAAATCTATACACGATTTGAATTTGACCAGAAAACTGCAACTTCTTTATTGTTATGTAATTCTCCTGCGTTTGACTACAGGTGAAAATACTCTTAATGTATTGCCTCTGCCTGCCGGCCAATGCACATTTTGTTGCCCTATTGATCTGGATCATGATATCGAATACCAGCTTTATACCAGGTATTTTTTGAGCGTACTCGAACAGAAAAAAATTATTTTAATTTTTTAAATCGACATTATGTACATATGTTTGGTGTAATTCTGTTTTATGATACAAACAATGATGTTTTTAAATTTAAATAGACGAAATCCGACAATAGCCCACGTGATCAAGTATAAGGATGTGAAAAGTTTAAAAAGGAGTTTTTTCAATCCAAACTATCCGACTGTTATGTACATCCACGGTTACAGCGAAAGCGCACTTGGACTCAGTTCAGTCACTATTCGAAATGGTATTTTCATTAGCTTTTATTAGTAAATTTATATTCTTTCTCTTTATATAAAATATATAAAGGGGTACGTACTTAAATTCTTAAAATATTCCCCAAACATCAACTTAAAATAATAAATTGTAGGCAAGTAGAATAATAAATTGTTCTCCAACTATCTCATGAATGAATTTGCAAAATTTTTACGCGAGGTTTTTGCAGTTTTACGTGATTTGAATGTCGATTGTAAATGAAAAATTATGCGCACACAAGGTACATATATTGAGTTAACGCACGGCTGGAATCATAGGTTGCATAAATAATGCATAAGAACTGGTACGTCTTTTTATCTCAGCGTATCTATTTCGCGGAGATTTCAACGTCATTTTGGTGAACTGGAGCAGGCTCGCAGCGTTACCGTGGTACATCATCGCAGTGAAAAACACGAGATTGGTCGGACCGCATGTGGCTTATATGGCCAACTGGCTGGACGCATTAGGCGCGGTTCCCTTGTCTCGTCTTCATGTAATTGGATTCAGTTTAGGCGCCGAAGTGGCTGGATTTATGGGGAAAACACTCAATCGACGTCGCAAGGTCTGTTCTTTCCATTACTTTAATATTCAAATCTCATTTCACATTTCACATACCCGGCAGTGATCCTCCACTTTTTTTCACTTTCTCCCGATGTTCACTCTGCATTTATGAATATGCTAAAACACACGCACCATATATGTTCCATTTTTATTAGGGTTATTATATACAGAGAGAGAATTTTAGCAATACAATAATTAATACTTTTGTTAATTCGATATCATTTTCAATATCATTCCATATTATACACACTAATGAGACTCATTATTTAGAATCTTTTTCAATAAATTCAATATGGTTTCTTTCCTTAACAAAGGCAATATATTAACATCTTCTTTCTTTCAATATATTTACTAACATTATATGAAAAATATTAATGCAGTATTCGTATAAATTTGTTATAAAATTATTTTATGGTTAATGTGTCAAATAAATAATCGATAATTTATAATACATAGAAAATTGGAAGAATCACTGGTCTGGATGCGGCATATCCCCTTTACATGAATACGGGTGAAGATGGTCATCTAGCAGCATCAGATGCCAGTTTCGTCGACATCATTCATACCGACGGTGGCCACTTCGGCTTCCCTAATTCAATAGGTCATGCGGATTTTTTCCCAAACGGAGGAAGACCACCACAACCAGGCTGTGATATTGAAAGTTTTCTTACTAGAAGCATTTCCAGGCTCATTAACCGATACAGTATGATATATCTTTATACGTTTGACCTTTTGAGGACGGTTATTTAACTTCAATTTTCACATTAAGTCCACAAAAGTTAATGCTGCCTCTTGTATGTTTCAGTCGTTTGCAGTCACAATAAAGCTTGGAAGTTTTATGCCGAATCTATCACCAATCCATATGGCTTTATAGCTCTTCGATATCCAGATAAATGGCAATGGGGCGCACAAGAAAAATGCAACTGGAAGCCGTCAGCTTTTATGGGTTTTGCTGCTAATGTCAAATTGCGAGGAAAGTTTTATCTACGAACAAATGCGTTTCCTCCGCATGCGCGAAACATCACTGACATCTGTTTCATTCACCCGGGATTGATCAAGGCACAAATGGAACAATTGCTTCGACGTTACGCAAGCTGAAATGTTTCATATATATTTATGCAGATTTTTTTTAGGAAATATTCTTATTCGAATTTATTCTGTTGTTGTTATATAATTGTTATTATCGTCATTATCACTATCATCATTATCGTCATCGTCATCATTATCATCATTATTATTGTCGTTATATTATTTTAGTATCACGTGTACTAGCTACAGTAAAGTCCGCTTGTTAAAAGTCATTACTCCGTATTAATCATTTAATAATGCATAATCATTTTAATTTATTGATTTTAGTTATAATTTAAATTAGATTTACCAGTGGAAGATCTTTCCTTCTGGATTAAATTGTACTTGAAAGTATTTTAATATCATGAATTTTTGTGCAAATGGCCTACGCGAAGAAAAGTTTCGTGTACACATAATGAAATAGAAATGTGCATTGTTGAGGCCTGCAGTCTTTATGCGACGAAATAAATGTCAATATCGATCGGATATAAGATTAAAGGACTGAAAATAATTACGCGTATTTCAAGACAAGAAATTTTTCATGAATAATCGAAGTAGAAATAAAAGACCATATCAGAGCTACGGTCCAATTGATTTATATTGTTCGAATGTCGGGTCAACGTTTATTTACACGAGATTATATGTTACGGGCATTCAAACGACTGTTAAAAATGTAACACGACATCAAAAGTCGTGTCGCGCGACACTTTACTGGAAAATTTTAAATGTAAGATTTTTGTTAATATTAAAATATCGTTTAAACATTACTATGTATATACATTACTATATAGATTTAGCACATAGCACAATACTGGGATAATGTTTTATATTTATTTATGTTGTATTAGTATTAGAATTTCTTTGATTCGTATCTTCATTGACAATTGGAGGGAACAATTTTTCTGTTTCCCAAATACCTTATCCTAAATTTTGCTTTGAGTTCTAACTTTTTTTTTTTTTGGCAAGCGTGACAATTTCATTTGTGTTTCTGTTTGGACTCATACAGAGCATACAATCGATGATATTTGTCGACAGCTCAGTGAGTTTAGTTATATTACTAGAGTGCTACGTAAGCTGATGCGTCACGTGCATTTCCCGCACAGTCACTGGCCGCAGACACACAGATTAGCAGCTGGCAATTTAACAAGGTCTCACAAGGATTTTACGGAAATGGGTTAAAAATACACTCGAACATCTCTCAACGAGTGTTGAAAAGAACATACTGGAGCTCAATGCGATATATTAATAGATTACGAAATTAATCAAGGTCAATAATGTTGAAAACGTTCTTAATACCGTTAATGTCCCTATAAGCAACTAATATCCCAGGGATATTATTTCAAGTGAATATATAACATCCATTATATCCTTCGTGGAAAAAAGTACAAGTCAAAGCGTGTTAATCGAAAAATCTCAATTTTATTAAAAGTTTTTCAGCGAAATTGCAGCATTTTTCGACAGTTCTTTTTAGCATTTGTCAGCATTTTTTTCCACAAGGGACATGGTATATATATATATATGCACTGATTCTGGTTTTTCTGAAATGTCAGTAATTTCAAAATGACGAATTCCGTTGGATGGAAAAGAGCAAAATTAGGAAAACAATTTTTGAAATAATTCAAGTACAAAAAGTCTTGCTTATGTCCTTTTATGATTCAACATTTGCATAATTCTTTTGCTCGAAATGTCGTTAAATTAACTATAAATAGAATTGTAACGCGAGACATCTGTATTTACACAAAAGGTAAGATAATTATTTCTTTACAAGACAATGTCGTAAGCGACATATTTAATGAATAAATTGACAAGCTTTTAATGCATCAATGTAAACGTATAAAACTCAGTGATGGAGCATTATTATGGTCGTTGAACAAATACCACTATATGTTCATAATGTGCGCTTCCCCGGAGCGATGATGCTAAAGGCACACGCCTCATTAAAGCATCTCAAGCAAATGATGCAAATATTCGTCACATACTAACAATCACTTTTTTATCTTTTTACATGATGCATTTTTACCCTTGCGCTATGTACTCAAGGGAAAAATCTTTCCCTTAACAATCTATCCTCTTAAAATCAATTGTTAAACCCGTTAAATGTTCTCTTTTCCATTTGATATTTATTTATCATTTTAATCCTAAATATCACGGTTTACAATTAATGTCAATTTTATTTAACTCGTTATTTAACTCGTATATCCTTTGACATTTTATGATACTGTAACGGTTAATGTACACGATTTTTCACATAAATCTTTTTCTATTTTAGTTGCTCATATCTCAATGTAGAGATCTAAAAGCGTCTTTGAATTTTATATGACTACTCCATAATAGCGCTTAAAAGCGTGTAAAATAATTGTTCGCGTCTCCAATAATTTAAAGTGAACGAATTAATTTAACTGAAGGACTTCTAAACTTCATTTTAATACCATTTTGAAATGTAAATTGCTGCAAGTCGAAGGAATTTGAAGAGCGAAAAAATACCAAAATCGGCTTGAAAATGAACTAGCAGGATTACTTGAAGATTTGAGCATTGAAGTGTGACAAAACATGTGGTTTGAACATGATGGGTGTCCAGCACATTAATCGTTGGTAGCACGCGAGGTGTTAGATCGAGTGTACAATAATCGCTGGATTGGCAGGGGAGGTACGGTCAATTGGCCAGCCACTTTGCCTGACCTTACCACATCTGATTTCTTTTTATGGGGTTAACCACAAGATGTATATAAAGAAAGGTCTACCACTCGCAAAAATATTATGCAACTAATGAGGGATGCTTGCGGTGCAAGTCACAGCAGATATGCTTTCAAGATGTGTGCAGAGATTTGCAGCACGAGTCAACAAGTGAATCGAAATTGGAGGTCATCAATTTGAATACTTGATTTAACCGGATAATGAGAGGTGAGGAGACTCGCTAGAGACACGCATTGGGAAAATAATTTATTTGTTAGTATTTGTACACTGAGAAAAATAAAATAATAAGAGTTACTATACTTTCTGGCATTCTGAGACTCTATGCTCCAATGTTAAGAACTCTGCCAGACAGTCTGGTAAATGGTGTCACTTTTTCAAGTATCAATTATCAGAACTATGGTACCTCTTGTCACATTGTCGAGCATTATTTTATACAGGAACACATAGAGTCCAGGATTACTATATTATTTTTCTCAGTGTAAATAAACAAAAAAAATAATCCCTAAATATCTGAGTTCATTTTACACGTAATGACAAAACAGTGTGAAAGTCGATATTCTTTTTAAAAAGAAATCACTCTGATAAATGTGGTAATGAGACACACAAAGTGAAGAAAGAAATAAGTGAGGACACGTGCCTAAAAACAAGCACTCCGAAGGGAAGAGTAATACTTGTGTTCTACAAATATTAAAATGTATTTTTTAAGAAAGTTTTGAACCGAAAGAAATGGAATTCGTAAAATTCTGTTTATTGCGTCGTTTCTCTGAGGAATTGCTTCGGGGAATATTATTCTAGTATCTTTTCGGAATGTTTATTAAGGTCTAAAAAGAGTTCGTGTAAGATTAGAGCATTATTTAAGGCATGTTAGGACCTTTAACTAAAATTTTATCTACGGTTTTTCCGCTTTTTTCCGATTTTTTCCATAAAGTTTTATCTTACAAAACATTCTACAAATTTAAAAGTATTAAAAAATTTATTAAAAATAAAAATTATCCTTCGACGTCTTTGGATTCCAGGACGTACAAATGATGTGACATTTCACGGGACCAGATGATTCTTAAAATATACTCATCTGAAACAAAAAACAAAAATACGATCTTAAAATATAAAAATAATTGTATAATCCTTGACTAGAGTTTTTATAAAAAAAAAAATTGAAATAGTTTTGAAAAAATCGGGTTTAAAGTTATAAAACATATTTGTATATAGATAAAAAAGACAATTTTAAACTTACATAAAATTATCTGGACCAGGTCCATAAAGGGAACCCCCTTGGGCTTCTTCTTGTTTGCTTTTTTTTAATCTTAGCTAGCCGGTGCTGAATTCTAACTTCTCGTGTCACATTCCGCGCGTGGAGCTCTGTATCTCTAAAACTGCTGCAAATTTCGTTTAATATTGCCCAATGTTGAGTCTCAACGTTGCCATTACATTCAACATTGATGCAATATCATTGTTAAAACTAAAATGAGGGGCAGCTAGATAAGCACCCATTGAAGTAACGTTTCATTTGTCAAATCAGCATAAATTAAATGTATTGCACTCAAAACATTCGTAGATAAAGGTCACCCTTCGTAATACACTAGAAATCAGCCTGCATACTGTAACACTAAAGGGCGCATAAATTTTAAACCAATAAGAATTTCCAAACACGGCTTCACGACATTGTTCTTGAGTTATTAAAGAGTGAAAATATGTAAAAAAGTTCCCTTCCGTTTTTGTTGGTGTTAAAAAGTACTAACTCGGCCTTAACATGGCTCTTATATGGGAACCAAATGAATCTATTGTTTCGTTACGCTTTTGGCATAGGTGGTTCAATTTTCCTATATATAGGTCGTAACTAAGTCTTGAAGGAATTTCTCTATATTATTGTAATTATACATTTGCCTTTCTTGTGCTGACAATGTGTGTTCGCGAAGATTTCTATGTCAGGAATACTTGTCTCGACGAAAACTGGGATCCCGTCGCTCGCTTTTTTCGCGCGTAAAACGCTTTTTAATCGCGTGTCTGTTGTGCTTATTATTATAAAAAGGGACAGGGGTCGTTCTTACAATAACAGAGCAAAGATTAAAAACTGAATTGTCTTTTAAGTTATCCAAAATATTGAATAAGAGTATCGTCGCAAATTTTCCTAAAACTAAACTACATGCATGTATAAAACAGTTGAATAAATAAATTAGCATTAAAAAGATAATGGTAAATCTTGATTGTATCAATTTTGCTGAATGAACTTTTAATTGGTGTTTCTTCAAACAGTAAAGAACTTACTTCGGAAGACAAAAGTGTAATTCACGCAATAATAGACATTCTCATAGTCACCTGAGTCAATAAACTTTAAAAGGGGTTTTAGATCGAACTGAATTATTTAACGGTTCTTGGTAAACTTGTGCTTTACATTGAAAAAGTAGATATAATGTACAATTTCGTGAGATTTCACAAAAGTAGATTTGACAAGGCCCACACGGAAAACAAAAAGAATATAAAGAGTAACTAGTATATTTCTATTTATATCAAACACATTATTTAGACATCATTGACAGTAGTAAAAGTGAAAAAATAATTTTTCCATTTAAGCGATTTTCATTTACATGGGATAAATATGAACCTAATCTTAAATAGGAACCCACATTTATTCTGATTTAAATCCTGTAAATTTTATTCCAAAATTCTTTCTATTGATAAATAGAATTATAGATTATGACATCATAGTTGCATAGATGACATAGAAGCATGGCTCCTGTATGTATTTTAAAATAATTTAGCAAATTTGATGTATCGCATTTTAGATTTCTCCTCAAAGATTTCTACTAAGCCAATTCCGAACAATCTTTTCATTGATCTTGCAATATTATCGCGTCTTCCTACTTACGATTTTATGGTGTAAATGTTGCAACTCCCTCTCCGTGACTCTTCTGCGCGAGATCTCGCGTTGCTCCCGCCTGTACTGGTTGTATTTATAGAACAAATACATGCCCGGTAGCGCCAACACCACCAATGGTTTCATGAGCCCGGTTCTCGTGTTCGTTCCTCGACTCCGAGGCTCCGGGGGCTCGTGCAAATCTTCCAAGGGTTCGGGTCCTTCGTCCAAAGACGCAGGCACTGCCACACCAGCTGCCGGCATGATTTATTTCCTGTAATGGGTATTGTAACAGTTAATACGTCATATCTACAAAGAAAACAATTAATCTTGAAGTTTTATTCACACAAATTATGGAACTCTTATGTAAAATTTTTGTTTAAACTAAATTTAATAAAAATATTAGATGTTACGTTGTGTCCTATTACTTATCTTTGCAAGGTATTTCTTAAATGGATTACATTTATTTTTATGTATAATATTAATTAAAGAACAAGGATTATATATAGAGTAATTTATGAATAGTAAACAATAGATAAAGGACACTCAGTTTTAACCTTGAGTATTCTAAATATATTGTCAAATTATTCTAACAAAGAGCATTCTAATTATGAATAAAATTATAATAAAGGTTAAATTATAATTTTATATATAATTCAAAAATTAAACATAAACAATGAATTATTTACTTTTTTGGATGATTAATAGTATTAAAATAAAAAAATGCGTCGCTAAACATTTTAAACAAATGTTTAAAATTAAATAAAAAAAAAAAGGAAATTTAAATATGTTTATATATGGTGTAGTTATCGTTTATAGGATTTTGCAAAGAAGTTTATATTGAACCCCTAGTAAAAATCGACCGGTAAATTCCTTATTGGGCCACTTATTGGGCATCGAGATTCAACCTAGGGTTCTCATATGAGAAACCGCTCACTTTTCATAATAAGATACATTTTTACTCAGATCATCACAAAATTTACATTAAAGCAACAAAGGTTGACACACGTCAACTAATACAATGGAATCTAGGATAATACGCGTTTCACAATCAGCAAAGTTTGAGAAAACAAGATCCGAAAGAGAATCATAATTATTTGCAATGGAATTATGTTGAAACAAGTTAAATAGTGCCATTGTATCAGATAACATTATCGCTGCATTTCTGACACTCAAAGTGGTGCTCACATCAAACAAAAGAACACTAGAATAGTGGCCCATTTTAAGATCGGAAGATTGTAATCCCTACAAATAAGCCAATTTATATTAGGATATAATAAATCAATTATCTCAATATTAGCGCTTTAAGCCTCAAGTACATCCACGTATAATGATATAATATGAATAATATATATCAATATTAGAAAATACATCATACTCGTTACCGCAATTAAATATTTATTTCTTATCTTAAGTCGTAGAAGTAGATGTAATAGTGATTATGTTTTCACGATCAAAAGATAAACTTTGTGTTAAATGTGTAATTTATATTAGCGACGGCAATATCAAGGCATTAAAAACCCTAACTGATCGTGATCGTAGCAAAGATATGAAAAGTGCAAAAAAAAAAGAAAAAAGGAAAATAGAGTACGTATAAAAAAGAAAAAAATTATTATACTATATCTAAAAATAGGGATAAACTACATCTTTTTGTCCTACTTTACATATAGTTTAAGAAGATGCTATTTGTTCCCATTTTTAAGTGCAGTATAATATTTTTTCTCGGTGCACTCACTGTTCCAACAGGATCGAATTATTTTCGATAGCATAAGTTTATAATTGATTTGTCAACTTTTGCAAAAAATTGTGAAACATTCTAACAAGTTGAAATCCTGAGGGTGATTATGTGTTTAGATTTTCTGTTACGTTTTATATACGGCAGGAAAATCGGGAAAATAATTTTCCTCCTTCGTTTCTATTCAACACAAAACAAATCACACGATAAGACAATATGTGGTGGTTATTGAAACACGAGAGCGGTACGCTGCTGTGTATCAGAGCAGGATCACCTGAAGTAGTACATATTGCGCATGGGAATTACGAACGTACAACTAACGCGATTCTTGTGTAAGAATTTCATGTACATGAAAGGGTAGGTTATTGTGGAAGGATTTCAACATTTTTATGTTCATGTCACCTTTAAAAGAGCAGTAAGCTATTTAAGATCTAAGGTTTAACGAACAGAAATATTTTACCAAATTTCTCCTTCGGTTGATAAAATATTAATTACATTCATATTAAATCTCACAATTATTTCGATCCATTATAATATAAGAAAAATTTTTTTTTGTAAAAATTGTAATCTTTTGTGTGATTTGAGGAATTTATGTACAGTGTTAAAGAAAGTAAAGCAAAGTTGATGAAGTGTAACTATAAAAGATATAAATGTTATGATTTTTCTTTATAAGCTTACAAGCTTTCAAATAGATTATACAATTTTAGAAAGAATTAGCAGGATCTAATAGAAAGATCATAATTTGTGAAATTTGTTTTTTTTTTTATTGTAAAAAAGTGTACTAATTGAAGCTTTATTAATATTTATTAAAATGGTATTGCTTTGAATTATGCTAATGCAAAGTTTTGATAAATTGCGTTATGCATATTTCGAAAAATATATTAAAATATTTCTTGTTTTCAATTTAATATACTGAAAAAAAATCGTTTTAATTTAAATTTCGAAAAAAATAATATTTTATACTCAGTTATTGTTAATTGCACTTAATAAAAGTCAGCGTAAGCACTCGAAAAATAACGCGATGTTTACATACATCACTAAAATATTATATTTGTTAAAACAGTTGTTATCAAAGTTGTATCCTCCATGGGCATCTTATCAGTCACTAAACTTTCATATGAAAAAAGTTTTAACTGTGTATAAGTTGCATCCAAAAATTTTTGTTACAATAACCTTTATTTTATTAATATTTCTTAACATTATCCGAAAACACATTAAGTATGTACGTCGACAAATTTCTTGTTATATATAAGGAACAACTTAAACAATATCCTTAAAATAAATTTCGATTCTACAACTCACCATGTACAAAGTTATCACGCACTATTAAAGTCAGCCAACAATGGATATAAATGCAACAATTTCCTCATATCTATTTGAAACATCCCCCCGTCACAATTTCCCAGACAAATTACTCTATTCTCTCAAAATTACACTAACCTTACCGTGCAAAAATGCTTCGGCAATAAGAAACATAAATCAACACAATCTTGTTGAATCTACGCAAAAAAATCCAATTAATTTCACATTCCAAACCTACCAAAGTTACAAACAATTTTTTCACTTATTCCCCAAAATACCAATTACTCGGCGAAACCACTCGCTGGAAAATTCGTTGCTCACTTTTCACTAACCTACCATTCAAACAATCACAAAACGTTCACAATTTTGCCACACCGAAGATAAATATAATTCTCGCCGATTTCCCTATTGAACTTCAAACCCCATACAACTGCAATTCAGCTCACAAAACATTTAACATTTTCCCAACTATCTCTAATTTATCAGCATCTGTGGAAAATTGAAAAGCCGTCTTCGCATCCACGAGCTTTCGTATCCAGAAAAGATTTAAACATTTAGTCCAAATTATCATCCAATTTCTACAGATCATTACTCAGTGGAAGTGTTACCTTCGCGTATACTGGTTCTCCCCAAAAAAATTTAGAAATAATTAGTCGCTATAGGCATAATGCTTCGAAATGAATCCACGGGACAGGTTCGATATCCAGATTATGCATTGTTCGTTGGCACGGTAGCGCTCGCGACATCGGCTGACATCCGGGGGTCAGCTTGGGAGCCGCGATTTCCAATCCGAAGCGTCGGCCCTTATCTTGGCGAAACTGTGCGTTTTCGAATTTACGCGAACGAAACGGCTCGAGGCTTTGCGCGCGACGCAACAAAACAGCAGTGCCGGCGTGGTGGCCGGGCATCCACTGAGAGGCAGCTAACCGGTATACGCGAGGCTGCGATTGTTTGGAGGTGGAGGATCGATAAAAGGTGGAGGGAACGCGTCGAACAGAGACGGCGGATAACGCGGTAGAGGGAGAGGGAGACAGCGTCGGGGAAAAGTGACAGGGAAAGTCGAGACCAAAAGAATCGAAAAGCTGACGAATGGAGGACACGAGAGGGACGGTTGAGGTAACCCTTATCAAGGGGGGGTAGACGCTTCAAAGGGTTGAAAGGGCGGCTGTTGCCGATTCGGCTTGGGTAGGACAGAATCCATGATCCGCCTTTTCTCAGTTTGGCTGGTTTCAATCGTGTTTTCGTTTTTCCTCTTCCAGGACGAATCGCGAGGATACTGGCCCAAAATGGCGTATTGAGCATTTGCAAAATTGTCAACTGTTCACGAGTTGTTTCGGGGGTGTGATTCTGTGTTGGAGGGTGTGGCAGAATCTTTAGAAGCGGATGTTTACTTTGCACTTGTTTATGATCGTTTAGATGCATGGTAATGGTCACGAAGTTTTCAAGCAGTAAGAAATTACTGGAACTAATTATTTTTCGAGAGGAAGAAATTTTTAGAAGTTATGGCTATCGAAATGTGATAAAGTATATACTTTATCATATATAGCGCAAGTGTATATACTTGCGGAATGGTTTCAACTGCTTTTAAACTTTTATCTTATGGAAAACAAGAGGAAAATATTTTGGAGTAAAGAGTATATTGAATAAATAAATATGACTTTTGAATGCTTAAAGAATACATTTTGTTGCAAAATTATGTATTGCAACATGTTATATAACGAGCAATATTGCTGGATCCTTTTCATCACCGAAATAAATATGTTGGATTAACAAAAGAACTTCTATTTAAATTGCTAAAAAACCCAGGAAAAGAATGTTTTATAGGTACCATGTATGGTGCAAACAAGTTACATATATACGATTATATATACTGCGCATATATGAGGCCAAAGATGATGCATACATCAGCTTCTATCCACATATGTAACTATTCGAAGTAAGAATTGTTGTTAGTTTGCCCTAATTACATTAGTGTCTTGACCTTGTTGAAACTGGCTAATTCTAATAGGGGATATTAATATGGGATTCAGGATCATAGTAGAACCCTTAACGCGATAATGTAACCGATTATAAACTCAATTAAAGCTGATAAGGTTGAAAGTATTCCTTAATATCTATCCCATTTTTTCACTCATCCATCACATTCATATACCATTCATCGAAGAATCTGTTTATAGAGATTTGTTCATTTACTCATCCCACATAAAAAATGAGCTAATTTACTCTTGGAGATCAAATGTAATGTCCCCATAACGCGACATGATCATGCAATCCATAGTGAAGGATAATACACTTTAACGAAGATTCTAAACATCAAAACAGTAAACACATTTTTCGAAATCAACTTTAGATCTTATCGCAGATTTTCTCTTGTATCTTCTATGGATAGAAAACGAGTGTTTCGAACTGGTAACTTGAATTTTGGAAATAGAAAAAGCTCAGTCGGAGCCATATCGGGTGAATGCGGTGGTTGATCAATGATTGTTGAAACCTTGCCAAAAATTCGTTCACAATTATAGACTTGCGAGGTGGTGTGTTGTCGTGGTACAAAATCCATGAGTTTACTTTTCACAACTCTGAACTTGGTCAACGAATTTAAATTATCAAACATCGCATAATGCTCGGATAATATTCTTCATTTACCATCTGACCTTGTGGAAGGAATTCCGAACGCACAACACCGCAAAAATAGAAGAAAAAGAAAACCTTTGAACGCTCTATCTGTTCATTCAATTCTCATCATTGACTCATGATTGTTCCTAGGGGGCACTCGAATTGCGTTGGGTATCGCGGTCTTCGTCACTTGCGTAGCCTCTCGCGGCAGCGCGGTGCTCGCATTTCGTGATATAGTGGGGAACGCGTATCTATATCGCGCAGCTTGACGCTGCGCGTAAGTAAAACTCCTCTCACCGCGCGTACCGTTTCCCTCACCCAGCGTCACGTGCGCAATGTCCTGCATGCGCTCTCCTTCGTCCTTACTTCCACGTGTTTTATGTTTCATGTGGACGGAGGAACATTTCAATCACCCCTCCGCCCCCTAAAAGAAATTACATTTGAAGTAGAGAAATTGAATTTCATCCATGAGAAAAAAAATGTATTTGAGAGAAGATATTCTCCACGTTCGCAATCAGTCTGGCGAACTCTAGTATAAAATCTCGGCAATCGTTAGAATTCCCTTGTTTTGGGCACTTCCCAGGCGTGCTGAGTACCCAATTCTGGGGCTGTATAGATATCTTCAGATGGGTAAGTACTTCCTGCTTCACATAAGACAGCAGAGAAGACATGACCGACTCAAGTTTGAAGCTCAGACTATCCAAATGTCTATAGTTTAGGTGTTACAACGAGTAACGACCAATGGCTTTCCAAATGGAGTGGAAAGAAGATTAGATTCATGGAGAAGGTATTAAATTGCTTGCTTCACCTTTGCACTCTATTATATCCTTTCTCCAAAAGTTGGGGTAAGAACGTGTCGTTGAAATAGATGACGAGCGGCAGATCCTTGGTTACCAGCTCAAGGTAACTGTTAATCATTTGGTCTTTGAGCCATTGATGGGGACGCAGGGTACACAGGTCAATCTCTGTCACATTTTAGTCCGTGGGTGTTAGAACGTTATTGTCCTTCCTCTAATCAGTCTTCAATTTTACTCGTCAAACTTATTTATCGATGAAATTTGTCCATGTAAAATATTTTCTCCACGTCCCTTATGGATCCATCTTCGCAATTCCTACCCTCCGCTGTACCAACGTCGTATATCGAACGCCTGTTGACGTCATTGCATTTTCACTGACGTCACAGCGGGCGAGCTGAACACCGATTTTTTGTATGCCGTCCATAGCAACACATAATCACTTATATAAAAACGTTATATTAATTGCGAATACTGTCCATCATTTTTTTCTTGGTAGTTCAATGGTTATAACCATTAATTCAGATTTTAATAACATTTGTGCAAGACGCATATTTTTTTTGTAAAATTTCATATTGTAAAATGAATTATTTCCAAATGTTTGAAAAATCGATGGTTCTGGCAAGTGGTATTATAAAGCGAGAGAAACATATTCATGAGGGTTTAGTATTTCGTCGCAACATATATGTTGGATAAAAACTTGAGGACAACGAGCGTCATCAACACTCAAATTGTCAGGGGACCATTGATCTGGCACTCCGGTTATGACGTCATATACGCACGGTGGAAACGGGTCAGGCGTTATGAAAAACTGCCACTGCTTTCCGAACTTGGTGGCGATTTAAGCCAATGTGCCAAGCTAAGTTTATTTCGACATTTTTTTACCTATGATAAATGTACATTAATTGACGAAAGTATAAATTATCAAAATTTGCATTTTCCCCAAAGTTTTGTTTGAATTCTGTAAATTATTTATTTTTTTACATTACATTTATAATCATGAAATAATTTGAATATTTTGCATATCATTTTTCTATTATAATTTCTAACAAATAATCATAAAATTATAAGAAAGTTATAGAAATAATATGTGATGGATACGGGAAAGTTCGAAAATATTATGGGAATGATATGGAAAAATTATAAAAATGTTATGGGTACTTACATATATACATTTATCTTTCTTTGCGAGTCATACGGGCAGTAAACAAGAAGTGTTTTTATAACCACAATAAATTCTCTCATTTATTAGAATATTGCTTGAATGTCCACTCCATCAAATAATTCAATTTCACTTTATATTCATACTTAGCGCCGTTGCGCGCACATTTTAACCTCGCTAAGTTTTGCATTTTAAGAATGGGTGCCCATGCGAAAACAAAACATATGCCATACATATTATTCGTACCAAATAAATGACCCATATATGCGACCCATATGTAACCTATATTTAATATATAATGAAAACATATGTGCGCCATATATATCGTATACAAAACTTTTCTCAACTGGGCGGGGTGTAGCAGATGTACGCGTTAGCCTCACTGAAATATAGTAATACTGGAACGTGCACTGCCATGCTCTCTGCATATTGAAAAGCGAGCCGAGAGAGAAACGTTGTCGCGGGATAGTGTATCTCGTTTTAACTGTATAGCGCATGCGCATTAGTACGAAATT
>JABFPN010002619.1:0-21367 GCA_022817305.1 Leptoteleia sp. ZL-2020 | reverse complement strand
ATATGAATACATCAGTATATGAATAGAATATAATTTTTTAGATAAAAATATTAAATAATTTTGTTCGACAACATCGACCGTATTTTTACTGTTAATAATATATTAATGTACTACATGGAGAAAAATTATTCTTAATTTGTTCATTTAAAATGCGATAAATTTTTGATACAGTAGAATGTATATTACGTGCTCCATGGGGAGGCTCGCTGCCTTTGAAATGTTTTTCGTAATCGCAAAAAATTAATTTTTTTTTATTTGAATTTTTTGCTTGAAAATTCATTCATATTTGCGTGCGAAATTTTCTCCATGTAACATATGTAACATACACAAAGAAAACGTGGAAAAATAACTTTGTAAAAAACAAAAGATTCGAGAATGCAATGTTCCAAAATTGACTGGCAGCACTGCATATTTTTCTAGCTTATCAAAATTTTTATGTTTATTTCGCTAGTGCAGTACTGGCAATCAATTTTGGAACATGCCTTATATATAAGTTAACCCAATACATTATACAAGTTATTTAAATTAATAAGAACATTTTTAAGAGTTAATCAATCAACCATCTATTGTCTTCCAAAATATATTGAGACTGTAAGATTATTGTATATTGATGATGCGTAAATTTAATAATTAATTATAAAAATGCAACTATAAAATTCCAATTATAGTTAATTAAGTAATTTTCTTAATGAACAATATTTTGTAAGATTATATTAAGTTGTTAGAGATGGATCTTTATTAATTGAGAATGCATTCATCTCGTTTTTTAAGTGATATACATAATTGTTGAGCTATTTAAAATCTTGACTCTTATGATTGTGAATCGCAAACAAGTCTTCCAGTGATGTCTTCCAGAACGATGAATTATATATTAATACTTAAAATAAATAGATGTATATTTATACATATGTATTTAATACAGTTTCAGGTTGCGGTGTTTCAGAAACAAAAATTTCGTCCAAACAAGGTGTCGATTATTTCTGAAACACTACGAGGACACATGCAATATATGTATATTAATGTTAAGATAAATTCTTATCAATGACAATATAAACGTTGACGAGTTACAAAGTTAAAGATTGTACGTACGACTATTTGTCTCATGTATGTAAAATATAATATACGTAAATTTTGGTGCGTCGATTAAAAGAATATACTTGGGACATTATAAGTTAGAATTAATAGATAGCTGCGGTAAAAGTAAAAGTTAACGGCGGGTTCTGAATGTAGCTAATCACTAATGTCAAAATTAAGCCATTTGAGCTATGTGAAACAAACTAACAACACTAACTTCATGCAGAAGCCATCGCTAATCTTTACTTCAGCTACAGTCGCTAATGTGAAATTTTAACATATTTTCTTAATATTAAAACAAATTTTCTGAAAACTTAATAGCAAGCGAATTCTTACGGAAATACCCTGTAAACAATTTTTGATTAAAGTACGTTAAATGGAATCGAATTTTTTTATTCCTTTTAATGTATTTGAACAACAAATCTCAATTCCATTAACTTAAATTGAATTAATTTCTCTTTTTTGATTAAATCAATTTTTATTACAAAAATGATTATGTATACATAAATATCTTGTAGGAGAATATTTCTTTATATGCGACCATGCTTCGCTTAATATATACTTTACTAAAGTACTTTCACTTAAAATCAGTGAAGTGACAAATTTTTTAATAAACTTTTCCACGCTTTCTCGTCATCGTACGACTTCTAGATTTGATGTGATGCAGGAGTAGACAAGTAAAGATGTTCACGTCTAAAAGCTGTTGATATAAAGCGATTGTTACCAGTTTTGAAATATTAATAGATGATAAACATTATGCAGAAAACAGTGAGTACTTTTTTTATATAGCATTAAATTTACTTCAATTATGAAAAGTTTTGTACTTTTTCAGAAACAAATTTTGTTGTGTTTACTGATTTTTGGGATTTTGCTTTTGCGAGAATCTGAAACCATTAATTATGACTCATCAAGCGAATCACAAGAAGGTATTTGCTATATGTACATATTTCTTGAATTTCAAAATTACAATTAAAATAACATTTCTATATATAATTCCTGGTGGAAATGATTTGTTGAAAAGTGCAGAAAAAAACTGAAAAATGCTGAAAAGACTCCAATTTTAGCATTTTTCAGTGTTTTTCAACATTTTTCAGCAATTTTCATTATTCTTTTTCACAAGAGATTTGTATAATTTGGCGGATTCGTGATAATAATTTTTTTTATTAATAAGAATTTTATATATTGTGTCCGTTTATTGTTAAATTGATATAACTGAAAATGTTCCATAAAATTAATTATAAAACAATTAGATATATAATAGATATTCTTGCTTACGCAGATGGCAGCTCGCGAATTCAGATTAAAGTATTTCGAGGTCCAAATAAAGTTGAAGATGGTGATTCTTTCGCACACTGGGGATACTGGATAAAACAACCGATTGGTTAATGTAACCAGCGGTGCTCTGTGCGCCACACCAGAGAAGTAGAACTTCTTCACGAAATCATAAAATTTATTAAATCTTGCATTTCAATTAAACATTCAAATGTCGCAATGATGGTACTTGAAAGTTTTGATAATATTCTGAATTGCAATTTCGTCACCCCTGAAGTTGATCACAAGTGCAAATGCCCTCCCACAAGAAGTTCTATTTAAAATTTTTTGTTCTATTAATAATTTTTAAATCGTTTTTTGTATATCCAATTATGTGTTAATTTAAAAATATGTAGTCTTTTCAGAACTCGTAATTTTTGTTATAAAATATTGTATTAACATTAATTTGGATAAACATGAAAAATAAATTTATTTTTTGGTAACACCAATTTAAATTGTATATATATATATATTGTTATGCAAATTATTTTCAAGCTAAACACAATTTTATTAATTTAGTACAAAATATATAAAAAATTTACATAATCAAAAGTATTTAACATATATTTCTTAAATTAGTAAATATTTAAATTTTGAATTCATCTTCATCCTTTCATAATTATAAAATATAAATTGTATTTATAAAATAAAATATTATTGTAAGAACTGAAAATAAATAATAATTTTAAATTTTAATTCTGTGGTTGAAATAATTTGTTGAAAAATGCTGAAAAATTTTCAAAAATGTACTGAAAATGTCCCCAAAAATGCTAAAAACTGTCGAAAAGTCCCAATTTTAGCTATTTTTCAGCATTTTTCAACACCATTATCAGCGCATTTTAGCATTTTTCATACCTCCATTTCGCCACAGGTTTTCAACATGGCCAATATAAAGAAAATTATACTAGTTTTTTTTGCTTCGTCTTACAATTCCTGTAATTTTGTAGGCATCAATCAACATTAATAATATATGGCCAATATATTTTTTATTTTACTAATAAATTTATAAAACCCTAATCTAGTATAATCGAGTATCATTTCACATTAAACAAGAAGCAACGTAGGCTAACATCTAATACATATTCAATTAAAAAATCGAAATTTTTTTCTTCATTATTTCGGAATTATTATTATTATATTTATAATAATTTTTAAATTTGTTTCGATGCTTCTTCAAAGGTTATATTTTGTACCCTAAAAATAAATTGAAAAAATAGTTTACAAATGAATATTGCAATATACAAAAAATGATTTGCAACATTCTACATATATTTTTTATTAATCATATCTTCGACCTTATTTCTTCAACAGACTAATTGAATTTAGTTGAATTGACAATATGAAGTGGACATTATGAAATGATTGACAAATCGTGAGAGGCTGAAATAGAAAAGATCATTTTAAATTAATATTATAAAGAAAAAAATAAAGATTTTGAAAAGGACTTAATAAAAAAGTCGAAACGTCAATCAATTTAAATTGTTTTATTTATTTTAATGTCAATTAGTCTGTTGAAGAAATAAGGTCGAAGATATGATTAATAAAAAATATAAATAAACAGACGTTTAAAGAAAATATTTATAATTCTACATATACTTTTATTAAAATAATACTTTTAATAAGAACTTGTATATACATTGCATCTATTTCCAATTAATTATCATTTTAAAACATTTAATACATGTATTTTGTGTATATTTTATCAATTTGTAATTCAACAAAGAATAATTTATCATCTTAAGCGTGATTTGATTATATTTTAATAAAAATGATATTGAACATGTTAAATATAATCATAAAAAAGAACACAGGTAAGATTTCAACTTGTTAAAAACTTTTAGAGGATTACCACATTATAACAAACTTCAAACTTAATATAAATTTACAATTTTTGCTACTCATTCACAGATATGATTTATATTATTAAGATTGTGTATATAAAAATTGTAATATTAATACTGTTTAATCAACGCACTTATTCTGTTGTTTTCCACTTGTATTCATTGTTGTTTGTTCAATTTCATTTATCGAAGAACCGGCATTGATTGAAACATTCAAATCGTTGATTGAGTTACTATTCACCTTCGTACTTTCTTTTATTAAACCAACAAATCCAGAGCAATTTGGTGAACCGCATAAACATGGAATTCGTGTATCATCAATCACTTTATAAAGGATCGTCAATTCTTCGCCGATTTTGATGTCGCGAATTGCAAAAATTCCAATTCGTTCTTGCTTATTCGCTACCCATAATTGAACTTCACAGTTAGGTTCACACGAATGATCTGAAATAATCATAGTTTTTACAATTCAAATATTTGCACAAACTATATAATAATGTGTAGTACAATTTTTATCCAATAATTTGCTTAAATTATATAATACTGTATAATATAATTTTGTTGCATATTAATTTACATTTACTCTCCTTAAAAATAAAATTTATTGGTATTTCATTTTCATAGTGAGTACAATATCGTACTCAACTCAAACAAAAGTGGTTTCAGGTTGGTAACCCTTCGCCTTTGGCTTGGGTTACCAACTTAAAACTACTTTTTTCCTCGTGGAGTAATGTATTATTAATTATTTACTAATTAATAGAATTTCTATTGTACAAATATTTTTGTTTACAATTGAACATTGTATTGAACATATGTTTAAAAATGATTTAGAATAAGTAACAGTAATAAACGTACTAATGAAACGGCAGAAATTTCCTTTGTTCTCGGTGTCTATAAACCTCCTCTTATTAAGTTGTATATAACAAATATTTCGTTCTGATAATTTTTTCTTAAGTGCTCGTCTCCTTATAGACTTTTTATCTATGATTTCACCGATAAATTCAATAATAAAGTCTCCATTTAAAACTGGTTCTAGTATGCGCAATCCTAAGCCTCGATTATCTGTACAAAATTTCTCTACTGAGAAATATTGTTGTGTTGAAAATGACTGATTTTTACAATTTTTCCCAGCTGGACAAGTCATTGGATCGCATTCTACTTTAGAAATGCGATTCAAACAATTGGACCCTGATCCACAGCAATTTTCTAAAAGTGGATTGCATTTACAAACTATAGGCAACTTTAAAGAATATTCGAAATATTTTGTTACGTTCTTCTGTAAAATTAAAAAAATTTTAATTATACTTGGATATAAAAAAGCTATTGAGCATGTGAGATACAATCATAAAAAAATAACACAGGTAAGATTCTAACTTTTTAAAAAGGTTTAATAATTATAATAATAGTATTAAGGTGATGTTTTTGTTTATAAAAATTAAAAGGATAATGATTTTGCAATACAATGACCAGGCAACCATTCTACAATGCTGGGAGAGTATTGTAAATTATAATAATATGTGTTTTGAAGAAATACAACAAAAAGCGGTGTGAACTGATTTTAAATATCACGAAATGTCGGTAAAAATCCAAAATCAAACCGTTTTTCATCAATCTTTTCAAAATTACGTTTTTATAGACATTGATATTCTCCCGGTGAAAAGAATGACTGTCTGGTCATTATGTTATAAAATAATTATTAGTATTATTTTAAATTAAAAGGACACTAACTCCGCGACAGCAGACCTCGAACATCACCTTAATTTATAAAATAAAAAAATAGCTTTAATGTAATAACATTTTATTAATCAGAATACTCACACTTATAAACTCATATTCCGGTTCGGGTAATTTTTTAACAATGTTGCTAATTTTTTTCTGCATAAGCATCTCAAACTGTTTTGATAAAGTTTGCGCATTTGTCAATGCTTTCGCAAATACATCGTCTACATTTTTGTCACGAAGTTTGACAATTTCGACATCGGTATCTCCATTAAAAGGAGTTATTTGTTCTCTGTAATAAGTATACTTTATTAGTATATACATCAGTATTAATAAATGCAACAAATTCTTTCTTAAAGTTATATATATATTTTTTTTTAATTAAAATATTCAATTTTGACATTTTTTTAATATTCTAGTATACCTGCCAACGTATCCATATTTATTCGCCTCAAGGAAATGTACACAAAATTCACCAGGTTGGTATTTAGTTTGCAATAAAGAAAACGGAATATTTGAATTTGTACATATTACTGCTGGCCAACATCCGTACGAAGAGTTCACTTTTACCCATACAACTTCATTATACCGTGGTAATTTTCCATACTTACAGTTTTTACACAGAAAAGAATATGTTTTTTCAATATTACCTAAAACAATATATAAATATGTCTAAAGTTGTATTTGAAAGCAGTTTTAATAATAAAGTGTGTATTAAGCAACAAGGGCACTAAAGGTGCTATCGGGGTGAGGCGAGTGGCACATGACTCGGTACACGAGACCACCCAAGGCTGAGGCGGTCTTTTAATAAATAAAATAAAATCTTTTAATATATATTACAATTAATTTTATTACAAATAATATTTAAAGGCGTCTTACCAACACATTTTTCGTGATAAGAGATTGGACACTCTGTACAATGCACGTTTGCTTCACCATTAGAACACTTGAAGCACCAATCAAAGTTTTCTATTTTCTTACGAACAAAGTGTTTTGGGCATATAATTGCATTTGACGAAAGTATAATCGAACCGGCTGGTATGCACCAAGGGTAAGAATGATATGCTGCGAAACAGCGGACGCATTTATGCATTTTAGTGAAATCTATATTTAATTGTTTATTATTCATAAGATCTTTCGATGCACAAGTATGGCATACGTGTTGTGGACAAACTGATTTTCCCTTAATTGTGATAGACTAAAAATCATTAAAATTAGTTACATATTAACAAATTATAACAAAAAAGAAATATATACGATTAAAGATTATTTAACAACCTGTGGCCACATTTGTAAACAAGCTGAATGGTAATAATTATTACAATTTGTGACAAAGCAGTTTGTAATAAATTGTGACGATTTATTACACACTTGGCAATTAGGAGTTACTCCTGAAATACAATCGTTGCACTTAAAAATCTTTGGATGGTCTGAAAACAAGTACAATGTATTAATTAAAATAAGTGATAAGAAATTAATTAATTTATCATTCCTCAATTCAAAAAGTTTTCAATTATGTAAAGCAATCAAAATAAATATAATGTAAAATAAAATGTTTAAGTTAAAACCTCAATATGCAAGTTATTAAATATTGTACCATTTATAGCAGTACGATAACCGTTCCGTCTCAGTACTTTTGAATTTGCGCAATGTTCATGAAAATATTTGGAACAAAATCCGTTACAACGAATTACATTGCCTGCTTTCTTGCAAATTTTGCAAGCCATTTCTTTGTCAAACGTACTTGTGTCGAAAAACATTCGCAACATCATGTCATCGTCTATTTGTAAGTTATTTGTTTCTTCTCGCTGATCTTTGAGATTCTTCATAACAAATTTTTTTACATCAGTCTTTTTGTTTGTAGGAACTTCTTCCACTGTAATTAGATTTTTAATCTTTCTTCTGATTTGTGGAAATTCAGCTATTATTTTTGGAGGGGACTGATTTTCTGTGTCAGAAATCTCTTTTGTTGGATTCTTTGATTTGAGTGTTGAATTTGTGTCAATATGTTTAACTGAAGAAACTTTTGACTCAGAATCTTTAAGAGCCAAAGAAATGTTCTTCTCATCAACTGATTTGTTCTTAGCTTTTTCTACACTATTTTCTACACTTAGGGGAGTTTTTAGGTTTTTATGCTTATCCTTTTTCAGTTTCTTTGCAGAAGGGTCTTTGGCCTTTCCCACACGTGTTGAACAATTTGATGCTGTTAACTAAAAACATTCATACCAACAATTATAAAAAGTACTGCTTTTTGCCCCTGCTTAAGAGAGGAAAAGCAACTATCTTCAGACTAAAATAATAAAAATTACTTTTTGTCACACTTTTACTATAAATAGTCTTTCTTGTATCTTTGTTGTAAGCGAGTAGTAAATTTTTAAAACTCTAGGGTGAACGACGTATGCGAAATATAATTTAGTACTCAAAGGCATTAAGATTTACTTCTCACTCTTCACGCAAAGACTTGGAAGATTATTTATAATGCGACTGTGAAAAGATATTGTCAAACTTTGCACTTGAGTTAACAAACATTGCTGAGCTAAGGGAATTTGCGGGTTCAGGCACTGTCGTGCTCTTCTTACTTTATGAATTATTTTAGAACACTACGCTATTTTTCTATTTAAGTCTGAAAATAGATATTTTCTATCTGATAAGCAGATATCAAACACATTCAATATCTTATAAAACAAACAATACATCTTGAACACATACGACAATTGTAATTTACTCCTCTTAAAAATAATAGTATATTACTCCACGAGGTAAAAAGTAGCCAAGGGCTTGGTTACCAACTTAAAGCCACTTTTTTCCTCGTGGATACTATTCTTAATAAATAGAGTACAAGTCGGAATATGATAAATTTTTATCTTGAATATTTTACAGTATATGCTATTTCAAACAAATCCAATTTAATTATATGTTTTTCAAAATAATATACATATCAAAATAAGTCTTAATTAAATTATAACATTGCCAAAAATATACGGTCATTAATTTAAAAAAACCCTATAATATTAATCGACTTTAATTCTACAATTTAAAATCATATATCAGTTGAGTAATAATATAAATCGAATTGCAAATATGATAACTTTCATAAGCATTCTTTAATTATTTGCAGTTTAATAGTTAAATATACCCTTGATACAGCACAAACAAGTATATTTATCCTATGTATGTAATTTAATAAATTAAAAATGAAATGAAATATATTAAAATAAATTTAAAGAAAATCTACAATTAAAAATTAAAGCAATATGAATATATATTCAGAGTCCATTTTAATGGGGATTTTTTTATATATTTTTCTTTATTGTTATACATTAAATTATTATCAATTATTATCAAATTAATTGTATTTCCTTAATTATAAGTTTTAATACAATTTTTATATTATCTTCATGTTCTGTAATATACTGCCAGTACTGTGTTAGTATGATAAATATTAATACATAAAAAATTAAAACAAAGATGCAAAATACTGTCAGTCAATTTTTGAACACACACATGAAGCATGAAATAAAAGATCTTAAATAATATAAAATTAGTTATTATAATAAGGATATATATATACATATATATATATATATATGACATTATATATACAAATAATTTTAAAATGAATAACAAATTTATTTAATTTTTCATGCTGTATTTTGTTTACTTTCAAGCTAAACAAACTGTTATTTATAACAGTAAATTTTAATTTATTTACAAAGAAATAAAATTAATATAAAACACTTTATATTACTAAGTAATATCATTGTTACGCCTGCGTTACCTCTTCAATAGAACAATAATTTTCATCGAGAGTACTATTTTCTATTTGTGAGATTTGCGACTCATCAATTTCATAGCGATCCTCGTGCACTATTTTATGCTGTCTCATTTTATCGGCCGAATAATGAACTGTGAAACAGAAATAAATATTATTAATTATTTAATCTAAATGAAACACTAATATATTATTTCGATTTAAATTAAGAAATATAATTCAACAATACCTTTACACCACGCAACACAACATGAATTGCAATTCTTTAAACTTTTTCTATTGCAATCACCACATTTGTGATATGGACAAATAAAATTTGATGGAATATTGCTTAATCCAAGACACGACTTATGATATCTTTTGATGCACTGATTTTCTGTACATCGCACAATATCGTTATTGTACACTAGCATAAGCCCACATTTGAAGCAAGTTATTTTTCTTCCTCTGAAATACAAAATGAACCCATAATAGTTGCACATAAAATTATTAAACTGTACAAATAATTGTAATGTTCATATTGTAATTACCTATATTTTTCCCTTTTAATTTTTTCATCGATAGTATTTAATTGTATTTTGTTTGCTTTTAAACCAATGAAACCACTACAATTTGGTGCACCGCACAAGCATGGCTTTCTTTGTTCACCGTCACATTGTAACTGATAATTAAATGTTAATTCTTCACTAGGTTCAATATCTCTCAAAGCAAACAATCCAATTCTTGTATCACCATTAACAGTCCATTTTTGAGTTTCACAATTGGGTTGACAAGAATGATCTATTGATGTATTCAAAAATATATATTACAAAAATATACTAAAAAAACTCGCACATAAAGAATTCATTTATGATAAATTAATTTTTATAATTATGTAAAGTTCTTAATAGAATAAAGTATTGGTGAAAAGAAAAGTAGATACCATAGTTAAAAACATATTTTCAAATAAATATTATTTAAAAAAAATTTAATATGAAATTTAATTAATTAAAAAACATCATCTATAATATTATATGAAAATAAAGTTTATTAATTAATTTATAAAAAATGTTATTACAATGCGCATGAGAAAATAGTAACTTTTGTCCCTAAAAGATGAGAGAAATGCCAAAGTTCAGTCGGATGACAACAGTAAAGTTGGAAAGACAAAAAGAACATCGATTCTTTTCATTTTTATTTTCATCGCTTGACTGTTATTAGGAATTTTTCTCCCGATTTTTGAGGCACGATAGTAACTATTTTTAGCATTACCGGCTATTTTTAGCACTATCCTTATTACATTTCTGCATAGCATTTAAATTAAACAATTTATATTTTTCATGTGTTTATTATACTATAGAAGTTATCTCATATGTATACTAACTCATAAAACGACTCAAATTTCCTTTTGGTTCTGCATCGATCATTCTGTTGTTATCAATTGTTAAGAAGTAAAAGTTTTCATTTTTAGTTTCTTTCTTTCGTTGCAGTCTCCGTTTGTACTCTGCTTCATCAATGATTTCCCCAACGTATTCAACGACAAATCGTCCTTGTTTAATTTTTTCTAATGCTTTCAAACCCCAGCCTCGATCTTCCGTGTGAAAAGGTTTCATACTTGGATAATTTCGTTGCTGGAAATCTTGATTTTGACATCGAGAACCTGCTGGACAAACGTCTATACTGCATTCGATACATAGCATACGATTTATGCAATTAGCTTCAGGTGCGCAAGGTTTCTCTGCATTTGGATTACAGTTACAAGCTACTATACTATCGAGTTCTGGGGCTTTTACATTACCATACGGCTTATTACACTGCAAATTGGAAATTATTTTATTAACAGCAAGTTTATAATAAATTTATATAAATATAATAAATATAATAAAAAAATTAGTAATTTGATACGGAAAAAATTGAAGCACATGTTTGTCTGTTTGTTTGTTTGTTTTTTTTTTGATTTTAATATTTACAATATTAATGTAAACATTATTTCTTATATATTTCATATTTCAAACAATTATTTTGAACTTACTTTTAGCTTAACATATCGTGGAGGTTTGAGACGTCTGTTATGCTCCTCAGTTTTTTTTACTTCTCTATTCATTTTGAACTTTGTATGCATTTCATGTGCAACTTCCAAAGCTTTTACGTATGTTTGAGTAGTTGCACTTTTTGAGTAATTGACAGTACCTTTGGCATCTCCCTCTTGATACAAGAAAACTCTACCCCTAATAATAAAACAAATTTTAATGTTTCTATTCATTAAATATATTTTCAAATCAATTTTAATTAAATCTTTATTGATAAAATTGTTTTAATGAAAATAAATATGGATAAAACCCGAGAATTAAATTGTTATTAAAATATTTACCTGTGCACCCAATAGTAATCATTGGATCCAAAAAATTTAACGCAGAACTCGCCAGGGTTATGATTTA
Organism: Leptoteleia sp. ZL-2020; assembly: GCA_022817305.1. NCBI lineage: Eukaryota > Metazoa > Arthropoda > Insecta > Hymenoptera > Scelionidae > Leptoteleia > Leptoteleia sp. ZL-2020. The sequence goes on along the minus strand of JABFPN010002619.1, from coordinate 9,233 downwards.
ATCTAGCTACATTTTCAGGTATATCATTAGGATAACATACAACCGATGGCCACCATCGATAATTACCAAGTTTAGCCCATATTATTTCCCCGTACAATGGAAGTCTTCCTGTTTCGCAGTCTTCACAAATATAAGCGCCCTCTGGCGGTTTAATGGCTGAAATGAATAAATATAAATCAATATATAAATTTGCTTAAATGTCATTTTAAGAAGGCACATATCTCCAGTATTTACATAACAATGGATTTTGACAAACATTTTTTTTATATGCTCAATTTTAAAAACGTTATATACTTACACAAACATTCAGCGTGGAAAGACATGGGGCAAGTATCACAGCAAATAAGACTTCCACCTTGAGTGCATAGGAAGCACCACGTAGTATTGATTGGCGGTTGTGGTGATTTGTAATGTTTTGGGCAAACAATTTGTAAACCTGTCAGAATAATGGAACCGGCAGGAACGCAAGAAATTGATCCGTGATATGTAGAAGGACAACGAACACATTTTACCAACTTGTCATTATTAATACTGTGATGTGCATGGGTATTTTGAGGGTTGTCAGAAATGCAAGAGTGACATACGTGATAAGGACAAGTTAAACGACCTCCTTGCCAATGCGCCTGTTTAAGAAATAATAAAATATTATTATACATATTGTTATTATTATGCATATACAATAATATATAACAAGGAAAAAATTGGTTTTAAGTTGGTAATCCAAGCCAAAGGTGAAAAGTTACCAACCTAAACCCACTTTTGTTCGTGTTGAGTACAATATTTTATTCACCCACAGGGCTAGAATTAGTTAGTAGCCCGCAGAGCTACCAATACATTTTATTTTTAAGGTGAGTAAAATAAATTATTATACATATTAACCCTTTGCGAAGTTAATTCTGACCAGTAAGACCGCAAATAGTTAAATAATAATTCACATTTATTACCTGTGGCCACAATTTGAGACAATCAACGTGATAATATTTTCCACAAGCCATAACTGAACATTTTATTCTGTCTCCCTCCCTTTCTTGGCATATAAAACATGCTGGTGCAACTCCTGATAAACAATCTATACACTTGAATGACTCCTCTTTAACTGCAAAAATACATACAAAACATTAACTTTCAATTGAAATTAACCGACATAAATCAAGCCTGATAAAATATTTAATTGAAATAACTTGTATAATGTTAATACTAGTACAGGCAAATTATACTATTTAGCAGGTAAACCGTTCAGCTTTCTATGGAACAGAATTGGTTTATATTTATTGAAGAAAAAATAGAAACTAAACATAACAATAGAATAAAACATATTTAATCGTCAATTTTACCTGAAGATTCTTTATCACTACTGTTGACAAGTTTATCCTGATCTTCTAATATTTTTTGTTTTATAAGTTGTACATCTTCCACAACACCATTTGGCTTAAATTGTTCGACTTCTGATTCAGTTTCAGAATTGTGCTCGTCTGGTTTCACACAAGATAAATGGAAATATGAAAAACAAGGACCCTTGCAGCGTATCAGATCTCCAGGTAGTTCACATATCTGACACACTCGTTCAATTTTGTAACCTCGAAACAAATTTAATGGTCGAGACTTCTTTTCTTCTTTAACTGGCTCATCTACAGAATCTTCTTCTGACGAAGATTCTGTACTATCTTTACTTATTTTACCATTCTTTTCAATTTTAACTGAGTTGATAGTGCCGTTTGGACGTTTTGTTATACCATTATTTTTAGTAAATTCAGGCCAACTGTTATTTAGACTCTTACGTTCCTCTAATATTTTACGTCTTTCAGAAATTCTTTCACTCATTCTACTTTCTGGTCTCTTTAACTTCTTTGCACTGGATTCTTCCTTATCATCCTCAATTTTTATAGTGTCCAATAATTCTACACTTACTCCGTTTTCCAATCGAGATTTTTTATACAATGGATGACTTTCCCTTGTCATTCCCAAGTCGAGGGATACATTTTTTTCTATTACTTTTAAACCAATTCGATTCTCAAGTCGGTTAAATCGTTTTGGAGTTGAGCCTTCAGATTCAGGTGTAGCGAAAATGAAATTCAAATCTTGACACGAAGAATTCGGAGTAGAAGTCTGAAAATATTATATTTTCATTATTTATTTATTTATTGTATAAGATATAAGCAGAATGTTTCAGAGGTTTTTAATATATAATATTTCTTCTACATGCCAGACCCTTTGGTGTTGAAACACGGAATGACCGCATCAGAGACATAGACATTATAAACACAGAATTTAAAATACTTGTAATCAATTATATGAATTTCAATTTGTCTATAATGCCAATTTCAATATATATTATGTTAAATTAATATTTATTTATTAGATTTATATGTAGTTGATACATTTAAAAAAATAATTTGAAATTTAGGCTTATAACATGAAAATCAAAAACCACTGAAATTCCTTGTTCTATACGGAAAAAAATTAGGGCGAACTGTTTGTCCTTTGATGGTAGAATCGCTTTACTTTAGCTGTGCGAAGTTCTTCCAACATTTTGGACACTGTATTGCCCAGTAGGGCGAGCACTTCACCATAATTTTTCTCCATGTAATATATGAAAGATCTAAATTACTGACACAAGTGTCTTTAGAATGTAATATATGATTTAACTAAATTTATTATTTCTGTGGTTATATATATAATACAATAATACAATATAAAAATAAAGACACAGATAGAAATTTAGATAATTTAAAAAAAACTGAAAAGGAGTATCAAAATAATATTTCAAAGGAGCTTACTTCAATTTTTCTCTTTTTCTCTTTTAAATCACTTTCTTCTGAATCCAATTTTCTCTTATTCTTTTTTGGTTGAGTTAATAGTTCCTGCAATTCTTTATGAAAAATTTTTAATCTTTCCAAGTTTGTTTTTGGTAGATACCTCATTGCTTCATCCACAGATATATTCCATTTATCTTTCAATACAGGTTTTATAAAAAAGCCTTGTTTTTTGGTTTTCTTCTTTTGTTTCTCTTCCTTCTCAAGTAAATTTAAGAAGTGTTCTTTTCCTTGAAACGTCATTAGAGCAGAGCAGCTAACCCAGCCACGACGGCCATTATCAGCAAAATAATTAATGTGAAATTTACGAATTTTTTTCATTTTAAAATCTAAAAAAAAATTAGTAACAGTTAACTTTCTTAAACATTATATTGAAATCATTATTATCATTACTAATTTTCAAATAAATTGTTATAAAATCATTTGATGTTTCAACCTTGTTATTACTCATCAAATGATATGGGAATTCAGACAGGATCATTAAATGAGATACTGAAAACGCTTACTTTTTAATTAAATTTATCATTAAATTACGTATTTCTGATTAAACATTTATTTTTCAGATCTTCATAAATGTTTGCAGAAATATGAAAATATTTAACTATCGTTATTTCTTTGGCAAACTACAGAATTCTGTTGTCAAATTCAGACAACAAAATCTCTTCTTATTTGTTGTTATATCAATACTCTGGTGCAATTTTGTCCACTTGTTACCTCTGGGTACCACACAGCATTTTTCATGTGTAAATCGAGTCGAAGAATCACTTTAATTAAGTTTGTCTGTGATTTGATTTAGATAATTATTAAAAAAAAATAATTTTTGAAAAGAACATACAAGGATGAATCATTGAATAATTTAATAAAATCTTTCAGATAACATAACTTGTCAGTTCTAGTATAACTCAATAGTTATTTTCAGTTTTAGATAAAAAAAACTCATTCAAAACAGGGACATTGCTTTGAATATGATAAAAAATCAATTTAAGACATTAATGGTGATATACTATTTAAGTCATATTTACTTTCTTCTTTCATAAATGTTTTTGTTTCTGGATCTGGAGTGACAATGCATGGCCAATAAGGGAATTTACCAATTTTAGCCCATGCTAACTGGCCCAATTTATATTCCTGTGGTTCTTGTGTGGAGTCTTCATATTTATTAGATATTTCATTACTATTTATTAAGCATAAATCTTGATCATTTCCCAAAAATGATGAATTTCTCTTCAGTGGAACCTTGTGGATCTATAATTAAATATTCAATCATTAGTTTATTCATAATTTAAATATAAATTAAGATCATATTAAAAGCAAGTACTTTTTCAGATTTTCTTTTTTTTTTGCTACGCCATACAAAGTAGTTTAATAAAAGCGAGAAAATCGACTGATATACTTTATTTGTCAAATGTGATTTTAATCTTGTAAATCTATTAATATATTGTGAAACAAAGATTCTGTGACAATAGAAAAATATCTAAAATGATAATTAATAACAAATAATGTGAGGATTTGCAAATAATGTATATCTTACGATTCTCTCATTATTATGTTACATTCTATCAATTTTTAGTGCAATTCTGTTCACTATTAAATCCTGAGTACTAGACAGCATTTTTAACATGTAAATGCACTGAAGAATTACCTTAAGAATGTAATAATACATATTTTTATTTTTAAGTATTTATAATAGAAATAATATTTTTCATGTACTAATTAGATGATACAATACTTAGTCAATATTAAATAAATTAAATAAAATAACATTTTAATTAGTATTCATAAAGTATCTGAATAGGTTATTTGTACATCACAAACTTCATATTAGAGTAGAACTTACCTTATACCTGTTATTTTGTTATCTACTTTATTATCGTATTACCATGCGATACAGAAATAAAAATCATTTAATATTGTAATTACTACATAACTTACATCGATTAAGTTAAAAGAATTGTAATAATATATTAAAAGGGTATTTCCTCCAACCACAAAATTCTTTTACAAATATTGAAGAAAAAAAAAACTGAGGTTAAGAGAGAGGGGGAGAGAAAAAAATGCAAGAAATAAATGTAAAGTATGAAATAGGTAATAAAATTAAGATAAACAAACAATCATACGTTATTAGTTCTCGGCATTTTGGGTGTTGTGTTTAGCTTGTCTTTGAGCAACATGGCTTTAATTAGGGAGTCATTTTTTCGCACTTGTATGGGCTTGCTCGGAATTGTCTTGTCTTTGGCTTTAGCGGTGGCATCTTTTGCCTCATTTTTCAGAGATGCTTCATTGGTGTGGGCACTCATCTTGTCCGCGATTCAATGTGTCATATTTCCAAAGGTGCAACTACACTGCCCGATCGATGCAAAGTGTTAATGTACACAAAAATTAAACAATTCTTGCGGTCAATCTCAATTTCGTCAATCAAACAAAAGATCACTGAAATCGAGGTTAACTTGTGAAGGGAAATATGAAATACAGCCACGGTGTCCGAGATACTGACTAGTGCTTGAGTGTTTCCCGCTATTTCCGATAACTTCGAGCAAGATGCGAACACGCACAGAACATAGGTTATGTTTTCCGAAGCCGATCACTTTCAACCAACGTCACTTGCTTCGGCGCGAATATCCTTCGGCAACTGAGTCGTCCTCGTCTTAGTTTGTTAACACGGTCGGTAAACAATTATTGAATATAAAAGAGTACTAGAATGTATGACTATTCCCGGCTTTTATGTTCGGTATTTTCAACCTACAAATTTTGATTTCAGGCAACTTAAAATAATAGAATGATATAAATAAATTACATATCCTGCTGGAATAGGTATGTACTAACTGGTTGAGATTTGTAATGAGTTACCGGCACGGTGTAAGACTATAGGTGTTTCAACGGTAGCATTAAGCTAATGATATTGGCTGGCAAAAAATTAGCGGAGTTCAGCTTTAATCCACCAGATGTCGAATGAGTCAGCCGGGTGAAATATAAACAGTAATAGTGGCGATATTCAATTTTTCCAACCTGCCTTTTTTAATTGTAAACTTAAAATTAAAATTACGATATTTGCAGGTGAATTAAAAAATGGTAAAACGTTGCTATTCATAATGGGTGCTTCCGATAGGTCCGCGTGCAGACCACTCTGTGTTATATAGATGGTAAATGTGTTCTGAAACACAGACAGGTCTGCACGCGGACCTATCGGAAGCACCCAATATCAAGAATAATATTTTACAAATATTATTTAAATATTACATGTTATTCGGATACATAAATATAATCCCATGTAAGTTTTCTGCATAAAATTACAAGAATATTATTGAATTCGACAATAACTATAAAAATTGTTTGTAAATTAGTGATAATATTCAAATGTTTACACGTTTTTATTATAAAAAAGTTTATTTGAATTCAGATTTGTCAAATATAATTTTTCAAATTTACATTCGCATTATTAACAGGAGCACCACGCTGCCACATTCGCCATCTTGAGGAAAAATTTTGTACTCGGACAAAATTTAGTCGATCAAATGTGCCTCGTTGAAACACCTATAGTCTTACACCGTGGTTACCGGTTATTATTAGCCAATCAAATTGTCAAGTTAAAGAGAAAGCGAACACTGATCATCGATTAAGGTAATGCAGTAAGTCTGCTGCCACGGAGTTAGTGTTTTTGTAATTATTATTCTGTAATTGCTGATTTGATGCTTGCAATTGATTCAGCATATTTTTTGACATGGGAAAATTGTATTCAATTAAAAAGTCTGAATTTTTAAATTTGCTTGAAACTAATGATAAAAATTCAGTTACATCATTGTTAAATAATCTCCCAGATTGAGAAAATGTGCTGAATCAACAACATCAATTAATTCTCATTCATTTTAATAAAAACGAATAACACCCTAATCTAGTAATTAACGCTTATGGCATCATCTTAATTACTAGATAAGGGTTTTTATTAAATAATTCGTTTTTATTAAAATGAATGAGAATTAATTGATGTTGTTGATTCAGCACATTTTCTCAATCTGGGAAATTATTTAACAATGATGTAACTGAATTTTTATCATTAGTTTCAAGCAAATTTAAAAATTCAGACTTTTTAATTGAATACAATTTTCCCATGTCAAAAAATATGCTGAATCAATTGTAAGCATCAAATCAGCATTTACAGAATGATAATTACAAAAACACTAACTCCGTGGCAGCAGACTTACTGCATTACCTTAACAGCAGAACGTAGAAAACTGTAACGTCGATAAGTGCTCTGTTTCGCATTGTTTACGAATACGCTAGTACTAAATATCACTTATTGCAGATATTTACATTCTCCCAGTGTTTCCGCAGTGCGCTCTTCTCATCAAATCCAAAATTATACTATAATATTGTGATAAACTGAAAATACACTAATTCCGTGGATGTAGCACGTTGACGGGCTCTTAAGGTGATGTTTAAGGACTGCTGTCACGGAATTGGTGCCTTTTATAATCAAAATTTAATATTTTATGATATACAGACCAGAGCGCCATTCTGGAGACACGAGAGTATATTTTGCTTCGCAAAAACATGTGCGCTGATGAACAGTGATGCCATCAGGTCGTGCGGGATGAAATCCCGCTACCTTCACCATACGCCTTCAGCCCGCGGGATTTATTCCCGCATGTTCTCATTGGTTCATTCATTTGATATTAACCAATAATAAAATAGAGTAACCGAAGAGAATAATTTGTACTACTCAGAGCGGCGAACAGAAAGCTATGATAAGCACCCTTTGTTTATCATCTGAAAAACAAATGACATTGTTCGTCTTGTCAGAACAAAATTCAGTTTGTTTTTTATTAAAAAATTTTTAATATTTTTTCAGTTTTTAATATTAAACAAAATTAATATACATTTTTCACACAGACATATCGACGAAAGAAAATTTGCACTTTTAGTTTACATCAGACGATGAAATGACTTATTATTTCATTTGATCAACTTAACCCACACAATGTACCCTTCCAATGCTATTAAGTCATGTTATTCCGGTAAGCTAGTTTTATTACTCGCAACACGATTTTCCTATCCCTCACATTTATTTTTTAATTATGTTATTTATTAGATGAATATGAAACATATGCCGACACTTAGGCCAATTGGGTTTCAGTAAATCTAAAAACAAGTTTTCTTCCTCATTTTTCAGTCGATGTTATGGAAGGGCATAAAATGAATACAGATTATACCTTCAAAGAAAAAGTTGATTCAAGACAGAAATTCAAAGGTGTTCTTTTATTGCTTTATTGACAATTTGACAATTTTATTGCTTTATTGACAAAAACAATACGACATGTAAACATTGTCCTCACTTTTTATTAAAGCATAATAATTTTTAGCGAGTGACTAAAATTTTCATTAAATTTATTGGAAATACTTAAATTGAAGGAATTTTATGGTAAAATGTCGTCATACATTATTTCCATTTTTCACATTCAATCATACTTTCATAAGCAAATAACATTATTTAATATTCAATACCATTCTACTAACATATTTACAGTATCAAAATAATATTATTGTAATATCTGATATTGTTTAATATGAAATAATATCACAGTAATATGCTATGACTGTTATATATTGGCTTCACATTACATCGCATAGTAAAAAATTAAAAATTATTATTTCAATTATATGACTATAAATATAATTTCAGAATTGAATGAAGGTATTAATCGAGTGTCATCAAATTGGAGCGATTTAGATTTCAATTTTAAGAGTGCCAAAGAAGAATTCCCAACTGCATCATTCAAACCAAACGAAGGTTGGTTCGAATATTGCAAACCATGCGAATCCACTCGATCTATATATGAAAACAAAAATCAAATAAGTAAAAATACAAGGAGCGAAGATAAGATTGAAGGTTTATCAGCATCTTAATATTTGCATTAACATCCCAGTAAAAGAAAGTTTAAAAAATAAATTATCAAAAATATTAGAAAAAAAAGCTATCTAACAAATCTCAATTTAAAGTAAATAATATTCGTGTAATGTCCCTGGGATATTCGCTTATAGGGAATAAGACAACAAGATTTGCTTTCAAACATGTTGGAAGTTAATATTTTCAACATTCAGTCTTTTTTTATTAAAATTAAAGATAGTCTGAAATCCCAGGACAAAGTGGTTATTAATTTAACACTTCTTTTTTCGCAGTGTACAAGTTTGGAAGAAGACGAGCATACACTGAGAAAAATAAAATAATAAGAGTTACTATACTTTCTGGCATTCTGAGACTCTATGCTCCAATGTTAAGAACTCTGCCAGACAGTCTGGTAAATGGTGTCACTTTTTCAAGTATCAATTATCAGAACTATGGTACCTCTTGTCACATTGTCGAGCATTATTTTATACAGGAACACATAGAGTCCAGGATTACTATATTATTTTTCTCAGTGTAAA
>JABFPN010002618.1:0-21371 GCA_022817305.1 Leptoteleia sp. ZL-2020 | reverse complement strand
CGGGGGGCTTCGATGAGCAATATTGTATTTCGATGGGAAACATTACTTTATGATTAGCAATATTAATATTTAACTTTAGGGATTTCAAAGAATCTTGCGCAGAAGTTGATCGTTATAGCTGGTACATTCCCGGCGTTCTTATAAGAGCATGCACGCTAATTAATTGATGAATTAATTTTGTTGCAGAGCGCCGGGGAGGGGATCGGAGGGGGGAAGCTGCGTAGTTGTCAGGCTGAGTGTATTGGTTCTATTATTAATAATATTACAAAATGAGCACGCCGAGTAGTCAATATGTGCTCTCCTACTTCCTTTCCTTTAATATGAAACTTGTATCTCATCATCCCGATCTGCCTTTTTATCTGCCCATACATATCTTAACTGTATCTTTGGTAGCAGAACATTTACCTTTCTTTCTAAGTTTAATATCGAATTAATATTTTTTTTATTAATCCTTTTCTTTGTTTATTTTCACATATCTCCAAGATTCTATGAGTTACGTAACTTTAATTAAAACTAATGACCAACGTAAAGTGGAAAATTGTACTTTGAATGTGCCTTCATACATTTCTAATTATTTAAACCCTTGTTAGTTGAATGCCTTTTTTTAAGGTTTATCTTAAAGATAGTTGAAGAAGGATAGAAGGATGTAAGTATTCTTTAACAATATATATGAGAGAGATATCAGTTTCCACTTGCAAAGAACATTATTTTATTGCGGTATTTTGGAAGAAAAATCTTTCGACGTTATTTCGCCAAATTAACTGTTTTTATATTTATTAAATTAGGAATATTTAATTCCGCAATGATTGGACAAATTTCGTGAATTTCGTTGCGTAATTTTTTATTGCGTAGTTAATAAATAAAAAAGGTAAAAAATAAACGTACACGATTCTAATTACAATGTTAAAATTTCAATTTACCCCGTTGGTTCGTTGCCATTGCGATAATTCGAAAACGGGAATTTTAAATTTCATTGCAAAAAATGTATTTAATATCAAAACGACGAACGGCTGAAATATTAATTTTCAAGTTTATCATATTACTTTGTTCAAAATTCAAATGCACAAATATAAATGGCAACAAGCGCGGCAAATAAGATATTTACTTATGAATGCCGCAATAATTATAACATTTATCCCAACAATATCCTGCATTTACGCATACAATTATTGAAAATTATACTATTAATATCGCGATGATTAATCGAATCAGAGCTGGGTGATTAATGATTATTTTCTATGACATTTCAAATGCGAAATAATTGCATACGTATGTAACATTTTTATCAAAGGCCGAGCAATTATGAAACGCGTCTCAATTAAAGATAAATATTCCGTTGCATTTTTTTTTTCTTTCGCAGCTAATAGTATTTGCCGCGGGTATTATTGCGCGCGGTTAATTAGTGCACGGTTCATTTCTCAAATTCCAGCGAGACCAACTTCGGGCGCGACCGAAAAATGACCGCTATTGCGTCAATTATTCCAAGACAGTGTAATTCAAATGTGATCATTATTCGCGCGCCGTTCGCGCGCCAAGTTTGAATTTGTGTCGAAAGGTCACTGTATCCTCGAATTGACGCTAAGCCAACCCGATACGGGAAAAGTTACGTATTACTAATTGGAAGCAGCCTTTCGCCATGCAAGGGGTTGATTTCTATTGCCAGAAGCCTGTTGAGCAGAAAGAAACGCGCACGGGGACCGTTGGCTGTGACAACTCGATTTGCACAAAGGCAGCTTTTTAATTGGATAACGTCATATCGATGCGCATTCACACGCGCATCTCAACTTTTACCATCAACCAACGCAGAAAAAACTCATTGTACAATTGTATCTGTATCAATAGACATACTGTACAATTCGTTAATAAATATGTGCAAACCCGCCATTCCCCCTGTTTTTTTTTTTTTTCATTTTTTCATTTTTTTTTATTACCAACACAAAGCTTTACAGTTCTTTAAAATGCAATATTTTTAGGCAGACCTTTCGAAACCTTTCACCGATATTACAATGTATTACAATTCGAACATAATGTTTTTGCAAAACTTTGACTTATCTCCGCGTCTGTCAGCATTTAGCATTGCCGTAACCCGGCACGTAATATCGAGGGGCCATTTTATTTCACGGTTATTTGATTGATGCGAACAATTTGCGCGTAATAAATAAAAATGTTTGCGATAAAACGCTTCAAATGTGCGGCACGCTGTAAATTACATTCGTATATTTATACGTCGGCGTTGTTTAATGAACGTTGCATTAAAGTTAAATGAATTATTCAAATGAGCAAAATGAAGTTTTAATTTTGAAAACTCCGCTTATTATTTGCGCTTCTAATTTGCGCCCGCTTTTGCGCGCGGATAATTATTTTAATTCAATTTAATTTTCGGCCAAAAATTTGTTGACCCGTTAAACCGAAATTATGCGCATTTTATTAAGCCTGATTTATGGAACGCGCCGGCGTTACTTTTATATTTATTGTTCTGTTGTAATAAAATATTTGAATATAAACAATTTGAAATATTCCCCCACCCGCGAGTCGATAATATTTTTAATTAAACCCGTATTCCGGCACAGCCAAAAGTGGGAAATATGAAATTAATTTTTGGGGTGGGATACGAATAAACAAATTTGCAGCGGACCTCGGCTGGATCTATAAAATTTAATCTTATTCAAAAACTTTCCGCCGGGAACTATTTTGCCCCACTTCACTTAGGAATATTGTGTTCCATTTCACCAAAAGGAACAACGCGTATGTAAAAAGTTTTTGCAAGTGCTTATAACAGCAATGCATCAAAGCTAAGATATCATCTTCATTATTTGCAAATACATCGGACGTGTTGTTTTCCAGCGAAACTTTTTGTTATAATTTTTCTTAATGTCTTTAATAAGAAACGACAATGTTGGTTATTTATTAATGTAAGTTAGAAAACATTATACTATAGATTTATAAAAACAATCCAAACTATTTTAAAAGTAAACCGACGAAAAAATATTGAAGATTTTAAATCATAAATGAAGTGAGATGAACCTGGGATTGTTATCAAAATTACAACATAATATAGTAAAATATTAGACTAACACAAGAAAAGAAAGAAGTTAAACCAAGAAATTCTTGAATATTATATATGAATTTTTATAACCTTTTCAAAGTATAACAATATTTTAATTTACCTTAAACAGTCAGAGTAAAAGTGAACGTGAGAAAAACAAAATCAAATTTAACTCAATAAAATAATCATAAAAAGATCACATACTGATCTAATCACGATTAACATTTGATAATCACCTTATTACACCAAATTTGATCGTGTTACGATCACCTTTATTTTTACCCGGAAGCCCTTTAAAAGCAACTGCCAAACGTATCGACTGTAAAACGTTTCTCGGGGGTCAATTAAGATGTTACTTAAATAGAAATCGCGCTTCAATTTTCTTGAAAGAATCGGCTCGCTTTCAGGACTGAACGGCAATCGGAGTTTGAATATCTGTCCACTCGGAATCTTTAATTCCTAAAATGGTGCGCTCTTTCGATATGAAACGAAGACATCGATAGGACACGAAGGGAAAGAAAAAGAAGGCGATCGCGAGGGACTGCGATGGCAAAGTAGATATTGCAACGGGTCGGACAGAGGATAAGGGCGAAGGCTGTTTGTCTTCCATTACGCAAGGCAAAGCAGATCATTGTCTGGTGTCTAACCAACCAAAATTCGCTATCTCTTTGTATAACTCGACTCTAGGCAAAGTCTATTGTGGGGGCGCCATTCAAGCCCCGGCGTCACCGTTACTCAACGATCCTCAAACTTCTTCCATTAATTTCTATTAATTGCCAAATTCGGTGCAATATTATCGGCGGAATAAGCCCGTTGAAATAGATACAAGTAATCTCGTTTCGATTGTAAAACGAAGAAGTTAATTAACGGGTTTGTCTGACGAGACGTAATTGCGTACGTCCAAATTTAGTTACAAAGCTTTGGAGTTGGTTTCAAAGTAACTATTAGAATTATGATGTTAATTGCGGACGGGGAAGGGCGCCGGATAATCATGTTGTTCGCGAGTAATCCTCGCGTTTTGTGCCTAAGAAGAATAATTTGGATTTTGACAAGTGCTCGGAAAAAAATGTAACAGACAATATTTAGTGATTTTAACTTTGTTTTGGATACAAGTCAATATTTGAATCAATATTATTAATTTTCAAATGGATGGTCACTAATTTTTAATGTGTTTATACTCAAAACGAAAGATTTCCTTATAAAAAACAATAATTTTTATTGAAAAACCTACATTTATTTGAAACAAAGCAAGCAAACATTACCCTAGTAAAAACGAAACATATATAGTCCATATATGTTTTAACAATTTCATATAAGAAAATAAAAAATTCATATATGGGCTATATGTTTTTCCTTAATCCATACATGGTTGATAAAAATACAATCAAAAATTATAAAATGTATTTACAAAAAATGTAAATTTTATTTTTGACTTTACTATTTACTAATTTCTGAATATACATTTCTGAATTATATCCTCAAGTTACAATAAATTTTTCAATTTTTTCTCTGGGTGTATATCTACCATATATGGCCATATATGAATTAAGGAAAAACACATATGTCGATGTATGAATTTTTTATTTCCCTATGCAAAATCGTTAAAACATATATGAACCATACATGGACCATATACGTTTCATTTTCACCAGTGTATTTTCCTCTTTTTTTCCCCGTTTTTCGGAACTACCATTGAATGTCCCTCATCCGTTAGTTATTTTAATCCATCAAGAACGGTCTTTGTGTTACGAACAATACACGAGGAGAAGTGAAAAACATCGCGAAACATGACGATGAAAGAACTTATTAGCGAAGACGTGCGTGATCATTGGACTTTTAGGCAGGGACGGATGAGGGAGAAGAAGGGGGGGGGGAGACCGGGAAGATAATGCGTTCATAAGCTGGCGAAGCAGGTAAATTGCGAAAAGGAATCAACGTGAAATTTCATAAAACAATTATCATATGTCAGTGCAATTAGGTTGTACGCTTGTTGGCTCTTCAAGTTGAATAGGACGAAGGGAGGAGATGGGGAAGAGATAGCGCGAGGAGACAGAAAGCAAGCAGCCGGCTGCGGCATTGAGATCCCGGGCGCAAGCACCGATGGCCGTTGGTATGTAGAAATTAGTGTTTGCAGTATTAATTCGTCCTAATTAGCCGCGTCATTCGATACAATATCATAAAGCCCCGGCCCCCCTTACGTACGTGTTTTGTTCCGCGCACTCGTAACGATCGCATGCATTATGCGAAAAGTTCATTTTACGCGTTCATTCATGCAGGCCTTTGGTGATAAAATATTTCAATGTCAAACCCTCCTCTGTCATTTGTTACGTCCTTTTTTTTGGTTTTGTTTTTTTTTTTTCTGGTTTTGTTTTGTCTTTTTTTTTTTAATGACGCTAACGCAAGTCCGCTGACGCGAGTTGGGGAATGTTGTACATTCATGTCGTTTAATTAATCATTATTACGTCATAGCGGAAGATGGTATGCGGTAATGACTATTAATTTGAATCCGCGGGAAATTCAGATTATGAAATAGGTACGATTATTATGTAGAAATTTGCATTGGTCGTTGCCTCGGATCAAACTATTCCGTAAATTTCGGCCATTATTTATTGAGCGCGTTGATACTGTTTTTAAAAGGGGGTCTCGGTTGGTAAACGTCGACGACGTTCTCGGATCTGGACGTTTGCGATGCATTTTCGACGAGGGTCTTAATTGAAATTGATGTAACGCGTTTCAAAATCTTAAAGGACACTTTGAGAAGTATGAATTTTTCGTGAATTATAGATAGATTTGTCTTGACGTTATGTATTCGGGGAGGTTACGAAAGGGATTGATACTTCCTTTATTTTATTAACTGTATCAATTGAAATTTATCAATATGTAACGAATCTAATAAAAGGATTACGTTAATATGATTCGATTCGGAGCAAAAAAGTGATTCATTATGTATATGATGGGCAGAAAATTGAAATGAATAAATTAATATAGAAAAAGTATAATAATGATGATGATAATGATAATGATAATGATAATAATTGGTATAATTATTTCAATTTGACAATAATAAATGATTCTTTTAAATTTCTAACTTCAATAAAATTATTTAACAATAGTATAATTTGTATTAAGACTGAAATTAATATATTATATTTTAAGGTACATATATATGTTCTAATATAATTATATATTATATTATATTAAAGTGAAGTGCACTAAAAGAATGACTAGTGACTATTAAGCAGTACTGAGTGACCAGAATATGGACGTAGATGTTAAAAAAATTTCTTAAAGCTGAATCAATGGCAAAAAATTAAAACTAAAAATATTCAGACGTACAGTTTATGTTTTCCACTGCAAAAATATGTATATATTCTTTAATTTCAATTAATGTTAATTTAACATTTCAATGTCCATTCGAAATTAAACTAATGCGAACATAATAAAGGTTATTTTAATTCTCAATATTAATTTAACAGCAATTTGATTTTAATATGTTAGGATACGCTAAGGATGTGGATATTCATTGATATAACATGAATGCACCAACTAAACTATTTTTAAATTTTCCATAATTATAATAATACTTTATAAAATAAATGTTTTCGCCACGAAAACCATTAATAATGCATTCAATAAAAATGTTTTAATTAAAATATCGCAATATTTAACGCCACCTAACGTTTGCGACTTAATTTATTTGTTTGAAATAAAATCGAAATAATCTTCGACGCAGAGAAAATCGACGTCCACGAGGCATGCAATATTCAATAGGTATTAATGGTGACGTTTCTTCGTTTCTTTAGTAAGTGACTAATTTAACACGCATTTAAACTAAAACATAGTAAAATCCACGACGTTAAAACCTTGTATTTTCAAGCGCGAAGGATGTGCATGTATATTTAACGAAGTTAGCAAAATCTATCGTCAGTCAATCGATAAAAAGTTGATTGGTCAGCTATATATTATATTATCAAAAGGAGGTTCTAGAAATAATACGTATATACGCGAACAGCGCTGAATGGACGTCGGTCTCATTGAGTTTGCATTATTAATCAGCATGCTAATTGCAGTCCCTCGCTTCAACCCCATCCTCTTTCGTCGGGAGTTGCACATTCCCAGCCCCACTCGAATCTCGGTACCATTACCAACAAAAAGGAAACTCGCGTTTGAATGATAGGTTTCGGCGTTGTTGCGACGAATTAATTTCAATCCAGAATTCGAAGTTTGCATTTTTTCTTTCTTTTATTCTTTTTTTTTTTTATTATTATTTTTATGGAATTTCCTAAAAGACATCAATTTATAATAATTGAAAAGTTAAACAGAAAATATGAGAGTGAAACAGGCGGACCATAACCAGCAGACTTTACGTAAACCAGTGACTCTCAACCCTAACTACGAATTCATATATATTATATCTTATAAGAAAATAGAATGATAGTAATTAATAATAAAATGATAATAATTGTATATGAAAAATTTAGTGAATTTCAAATTTGATTTATCAAAATTTCTCAAGGTTTATTTTAAATATATTAAATTTTTTTTTAAAGTTGCATTGAAGACTTTTAAATTATCAACAGTTGTAGTGGTATCTTTTAATACATGATATTAATTATAAAATCACTGTGAATGCAACTAATTGAATATTATCTCCAAAGTTCAATTGTTTTAATGGAATTTCGAATAAGCATATTTAATTAATTAGCTTTCAAGATTCGAACCAAAGGTCTAAATTGTAGACTACACACTAATTATTTTCGGTGAATAAGCTAACTTACATTATATTAATTTTAAAAGAGCCCTTCAATTTATCTTGTAAGAAAGAAAGCTTAACATAAACTTTTTTCAGTATTTCTAAATTTCTTCGCGAAGTTAATTATTAAGTAAATTGTACAATTTTAACCCACAAACATACAATTATTTCAAATGAAAGTACATATATTTCTCTCGCATACATCAAGTCATTAAATGAATAATTACGTCAGATTTAATTGAATTGAACAAATAAGAGGCACGCTTAATAAATACGTATTAAAAATTTCGGAGAAGCCGAGGCAACCATTTGTCGAAAACTTGAAAAGTCCGCAGTATTTTGCACTATGGATGTTGGGGAAATAAGCAAAGGAATACCGAGTTGAGGCAAACAATGATTAATAAATCTTATTCAAGTACGATTGTATGAATTTATACACACGAGCACGGGGAATATAATTGTAAATGATGAGGGGAAGTAAAAGTCAACAAAAGAACGAGGAGAAGACAAGGTAACTGTAAGGGCGAGGGTGAGACGACTAGGTGTATAAAAGCGACGGTATAGCTTGAGGCAAACGAATCTCCGTCTAACCTACTCGTCGAGTCCAGGGGAACCAACTCATTACCGTGGAATTAATTAGGTTCTCTGGGTCACAAAGGCCCACTACGCGTTGGTACTTGCACACAGCAAATACAGTACAGCATTACTATAGCCCGCAAAGTGCTTGCCGCAGTACGCCAATTATGGTAGTCTGATTCAATTTATCCCACTCCTCGTATCTTCTTCGCGTTTCCGCGTTTATATTGAACATTTATTTTCATACTTTTAATGTATTCGGTTTAATAAGCCTGGCCGAAACGAGTGTTTAATAATTGGAGAGAATAATTCGTAAGTAAGCATAATGCGCACACTTGAACCTGGAGTTTTGTGCAATCGCTACTTTTATAAGTTTACATAAACATAATTCCAATTTGCGATACTTCGTGGTACGATAAATAATTGAAATTGTTGATAGTAATTTAGCTCTTGCAAATGGTATTGAACTTTTTATATTTACATCTGGAGCAATTGTATTAATAATACTATGTAGGAAATGTTCTACAGGCTTAGTAAAGGCATAGTACTGGTGCCAGAGTTAGCAGTAGTAGTAAAGTGGCAAGCCAATACAGAACCAGTAAAAATCTGTACTGGAGTGGTAACATTGGGCCAGTACTGTTTTACTAATGTTACAGTATATTTTAACTAATACACAAGACTAGGTTAATAGTGGGCCAGTGGAACCACTATGGAAATTTTCTATAAGGTATTCCAAACGTTTGATATTATTTTATACATCAGTAAAGAATGCGAGATATTATTGCATGTTTATGACAAGCTAGTAAGAATAAATAACGTAAGATATCCCACAAATATTTTCTAATAACATCTTTATGTCCAATTCCAGATATAATTGGGGTATATTTTTAGGACATTAAAAAAAATTTAATCCCTCAATAAAATACTAAGAATATTTCTAGGACTGAACATAAGGATATTTTTTGAAAATATTTATGAGATATCCTATTATATCTGTTTCTACTAGGGAATAATGAAAAACTACTGTAAATAGCTTATCTTTTTGCTAAATTTTCCAACGAATCACGAAGAACTGTTAAACTTCGAATTTCCCAAACTTCCTCGAATTCTTGAAGCCTCTTTTCTTTTACAAAAATGCAACGTTTGTCTCGCAATTAAATCGCATTAAGTGCTTCTAATTTCCAACGCATAAAATTGATAACGTGCACATACATAAATACATAATTATTGCGCCTCGAACTTCTCCCTGCCCATCGCACAGTTTCATATACCATAACATAACTATCAATTTAATAAATCGTGTACTCTCAAATTGGCTATTAAACTGACCGCAATGAATTGTGCGCATTAAAATGAATCATAACTTCATTCCAAAACACCATTACATCACTCAAACTTACCTACCCTGCCCTCTCCCTTTCTCTCTCTCTCTTTATGCAATAACAATTTGATAAGCGGAAACGAAAAATGCCCGGCAATCGCGCGGCCATTATTTTGAAACGCCCCCCGTAATGAATGGAACAGTGTCTATTAAAACAAAGCGAAATTAATCGAAATCGATCATTTCCTTCTGTTGGTTTACGCGCGCACGAGCGTGCCTTTCTCGAGCAGGAATCGCGTTTACATTGGCTGGCAAATCGGGAGTGTTTTTGGCTGCCTTTTCTCGTTGGTCAAGCAAGCGATTAATAAACTAATCATGCTCAGCCGACAGAATCAATCATTTCCCGGCCACGGCTTACCGCTGTATCCGACAGCTCCAAGTAACCAGTAGCCAGTTTGTAATGAGTTTGCTTCGATTCAGTCGGTTTGATATTTTGATCGACGTTACGTACACTAATATACGGATATCGCGATGATCTCCAATGCGCGCGCAGTTAAACGAGCTCGGCATCACCCGGTCGAGCGAGAAATTGTTCATAACATTTAATTTCGTTAATTTTTTACGGCTCGGTGATTTTGTTATAGCGTACGAGCGGTTGAGCACGCGTTTATCATTCGACGGATTTTCATATTTTTACGTTTTTCGCCAACTTTTTATTCAACTAACATCGGCCGTTCTTTTTTTTTTCTTTCTTTTTTAATTTTTTTTTTTTTTTGCTTGATCGCGATGAAAATGCTTTGCGGGAAAATTGATAGGAGAGAGAGGGAGAGAGAGCCAAGATGTATGTAATGCCAATTGTATTATGAAATCGACACTTTAATTATGAAAAAAGTCCCGGGGGAAATGGCTGGTAAGGTTTGGAAATGCCTCGTGAAAAATCACGAGATTACTCAGCGGACGTCGCGAGGAAAAAAGAAGTCGCGTCATAAGGGTAACAAACCAATCTCGGTTGTCATTGGTTAACCATTTCGGCCCGATGTGGTGTTTGTATCCAATTTAGATCCCGCCATCTAGTTTTCAACAAATGATCCTTTCGCGCTTTGAGTAACCCGTGGATAATAAATTTTGGTACGTAGGTCATTTGGAGATTCTTTTTTCATTTAAAGCAGGGACTCCAAACTTGTTTATGCACTCAATTACTTGTGGGCAAGTTCATACCTTCTATTTGAAATATAAAAATCCATTAAATTTTGGATAATAATGATAAATTTTCAAATGTAAAGAGAAAAAAATATTGAAATATTTTTCCTTGGTATTTACTATTATATATATCATATATATCATATAAATATTGAAATACAAGCATTGATATAAAATTTTATTACTATAAATTTCACATTTAATCAATTTTCATTTTATAAGTTGTTTGAAATCATTTCATTACAACGACCAAATATTTGGCCGAGTAGAAAACAAAATCATTTAGTTGTTTCTACAAAATTTCTTTTGTCGTTTATTCAACGAATTCTTAGGAGTTTACATACAGCCTTTACATTTATAGTCCATAAGTATCTGTCGAAGTGAAACGTGGAAAAAAAAAAGGATATGATTGGGTAAATAATGAAGCTAGTGCAAATGCACTCTAGGTGAATAAGAGCAAAAAGGTTGGTACAAGCAACCTACTGTCTGTCGTTCTATCGCTTGGGTAGTAAGTGTGCACTTAGGATTAAAATAAGCCATCTAAAGTGGGATAATTGAAATGGAAAGACTGCGAGTGTACGCTGTCGTGATTCCCAAAGCTTGGGATTTTTCTTATGGAAACTAAAGAGAACGATTGCAGGGGAAAAAAAATAAAATATCGTCATTCGAATATCGAACCCAGATGAATTTATAAGTAACCCTTCGCAAGGTGTAATTGCGAGAAAAAATAAGATCTCTGTTATATACGACTAATTAAATTAAATCAATTAAACTGGAAAACACTAATATTCGCTGTCAATTAGCTTAACTTAATTAAGCTGATGCGCGAATCTTTTTCGATCCGCGACTCATCAATATTTCATACGCAAAAATTGACTGGAATAAAGATATAAGTTTATTGGAGGTCAACTCACTTGATATCAGTCATATAATAAAACAGAATAATACTAAATTCTTGTTAAATTATCGAACCACTGCTGTGTAACGATTACATTTTGTTCAGGGATAAGTTATTGCCGTATATTTAATGTTGCGCGACCCCTGAATATAGGCAACCGAAAATGCTTATTTGTATGTCTGCAGCGAAGTCTTGGTAAGGATAACTGAAATTCATTCAATATGAGAAGTAATATTTAATTACAAATATTTAAAATTTTATCAAACATTTGATTTACAATTAAATTAAAATATAATTTAGTTACTATAATAAAATTGTCAACTGTCTGGCAAGGTTATTTACAACAATTAATTATCAAATTCTGCTATAGTTACCAAAGTCTTATTTATACAATTTTCCCTATGAACATCAAAAAAAAACCTAGTAAAAATAAGGTATATATGGTCCATATACATGTTCACATAAATAAATAAAAAAAATCATATATGGATATACGCTTTTATTTAACATATAGCTATACATGGTCGAAATATGGCATTAATTGATATACTATTCTAGCCATATGTATGGTATCAATAATCTTCATATATTATCTGATATAAACTGAATTGACTGCCTTTAACACTTATAAGAAAATCTACACAAAACAGCTCGATAAATTGAAAACTCTACTAATGTTTTCCAACAATTTTTCCTAGTATACATATCCCTGTTCGGACCTAATCAGAAGTAACATACCCTAAAATCGTTTAACCACTGATAGATATCCTCGGATTTACCACAACTATGCAAAGAAATATTATTTTCAAACGAAAGTACGTTCATCAGAGCACCAAGCGTTCGCTTTAACCCGCACCAATGTGTTTTTCAGATCCCATCAGATCTCAGTTATATTTTTCCAAATCTCCCATTTATGCGCAAAACTTTCTATTATGCCGGGCGCGCGGTATTTATGAAACGGCTATGCATTTAAACTGTAATCAAACGCACCAATCTATCCCAATAAATTGTTTAACGGGTAAACAAAATAGCGAGTAATTTAGAATGGTTCCCAAACATCGCAAATGCACGCGATGACTCTCACCGTAACGTAGATAAATAGTACGTTATCTTTGTCAATTTGACGAGAAAGCTTCAGCATTTACCTGTTTGGAGCTTTTACGTTTATCTCGGCGGGGCTCATGCGGTCCAGGATGGTATGGAACTAAGTAAAGCAGGGGAACGTAGAGGGGGGGAGGGGACACATGACGGGTCCGCGTGTTATTTATACGAAGTGGTTTGGCCGAGGGTGTGCAGGAAGAGACGATGCTACATTAGCAAGATTGCCCCCTTCTACGCTGACTCCCCCCCCCCCCACCCCATCCCGCCGAACTTCCTCTTCATCCTGCATCCGCCGACCCTCTTTTCAATCTCCTGTCTTCCTTTCTGTCGTTTTGCGTTTTTCGCCAGCACAGCCTACTTTGATAGAAAACCCGCCGATGCTTTTTCGAACCGCTCGCGCGCGTCTTCCACTTCACCGTTTTAACAGCGACACGCTTTAGCACCGCGCCACCTACGTGTCATATACATAAGTAATTAGCGGGAGTTTGAATCCCATCCAATCGGGCAATTTTTAACCGTAATCGGAAAAATTGCATCGTCCGTCACTTTCCATCGTACGACATTGATTACTATTCGCGCAATATTAGTTCCTCTTTTTTATTATCTTATCTTTTTTTTTTCGTTTCTTCTTTCTTTTAAAAGAGCGAACCGCGCGGAATTTAATGCGAGACGAATAAAGCCATATGTTCTCGCTGTCGAAAATAAATGTATTTCAAAAAATTATCTTCATTATTGAAATTTACTTATTGACGTGAAATCGTTGGCTGGGGCAGAGGTAAAAAAAGCCCCCGGAACATACGATCAGTTTTTCTCTGAAAATAATTTCCCGATATCATCTCATTTTCGTCTGTCATTTCATGCCAAATCGAAAACTCGGTTCGGGCTTTTTTTTTACGGCGATACTTTTAATAGAATTGGTGCGCGCTCGCTAATTCGCATTTTCGACATTGTCGAATAATTTGAAGCCGTCGTTAAATTAACGGAGGAAACCGGGAGGGACGGAACGGAGATATTTATTTCGAGTATTTGGCTTCTTGTCTTTCCACGTCGTCCGTCTCTGTCGCGCCCTCCCCTACGTCTGGTTCCAAAACGTCTGTACTTATATTTGACTTCTTTCCGTCGCGGAAGGAACGTCTACGCTCTCATATT
Source organism: Leptoteleia sp. ZL-2020 (assembly GCA_022817305.1). Lineage (NCBI taxonomy): Eukaryota > Metazoa > Arthropoda > Insecta > Hymenoptera > Scelionidae > Leptoteleia > Leptoteleia sp. ZL-2020. The sequence goes on along the minus strand of JABFPN010002618.1, from coordinate 7,327 downwards.
CAAAGGGCTAAGCCTGGCAGCGGTGCGTTAATTGGCAGCTCCTGCCAATTGACACTCATTAGAGCATAAGATTAATTACGGGACCGCCGCTGTCTCCTCTGCGGAGTCCTCTCCAATTAATGAAAGTTATGTCCGACGCTAACAAACCTCCGTTCGGTGCCGAAGTTCTCGACGTCATCGCCATTGTGCAATTTTCACGCTTCGAAATTCCGCATTTTACGGTTATTTTTCGAAACATTAGTATGACTTCGCTAAACAAGCTGGGGCTGATTTTTCATTTTGCGGATCATCAGAAAATGTGTTTTTATTTCGTTTTCAATTTACCGGGTATTTATGCCCCGTTTTGGTAATGCCATATTGCAGTTCAACCTCGTTGACGCGTTATTTGTTTAATTGAAATATAACGAGAATGGAATTACATCTTTGAGTATGCTTGATATTGATAACAGTCGTGATATTGTTAACGGTTTAAACTTGGTCTTCGTTGTATAATTGTTCGAGAATTCAACAGGATTTAAGAAAATTATCTAGTAGTGTAATAACTTTTAAAAATTATAGATTAAAAAGAAGAAAGTTAAATATTGTTTTGGTACACTGAGAAAAGTATGACAGAAAAAAGTACGGTTTTTAACTGCGTTTCAGATGCACTTGGAGAAAAATATAGTGCATTCACCTAAACATTATTTAGTTGGGTTCAATTAATTAACTTTACTTGAATTATATTTACAACTTATTTATATTAATATAATTAATGAACAATAAATATCGTACTTACTCGTAAATCCAGCAGAATCCCAAAAGTATACTTTATATTTAACTAACGAATACTTTCACTATAAAGATAATATCAGACTGATCGCTTTGTTTACATCCGTTAAGTTAAATTCATTTTTATCAAAGAATATTTTTGGTACATTCTGAAAATATTCTGAACACACCAAAGAAATATTCTAATTTACGACTCCAGGAATATTTCTGGTGTATTTTTGAGTGAACTGGTGTTTCTTTAATATTCCACGAATGTAACATAAATATTTCGGACATAGGAATATTTTTGACAAATATTGTTGGAATATTCTGGAATATTTCTTACTATTATAGACATTTATAAATGATACAGAAATTTATCCTTTTAAATAACTGTAATTTTTACTGAAAGACGGATATTCGCCTGAAACCCAATTAAAAACAGTAATTTTTTCCATCATATCTTTCTCAGTGCAATACATTTCGATCATTTATATTGATCTTTAAATTAACAACAAACGAATAGTAACGTCTTTTTATTTAGATTTTGTCGCAAAATGACGGCACCGTTGTAACAGTATTATTATCGTCGTTTGCAAAACACGTGACTTGGACAACAGAAGAGAACACAAACACTGAATAAACGTCGACAAAGGGGGACGGAGATGGAGAAATGGAACCAAGAAGAACATGATAATTGTAGCAGTAATTACGTAAAGAAAACGCACCGAGAAGAAAGAGACGGTAAATGGAAGGAAGAAAAAAGAGACTCATGAGACGCACTAATTATTTCACGAATAAAATCTCATTAAATCCACCAGGCGAAATCTAACTTGCTGTCAACATCTCTGTCCCTTTGTCATTGGCACGTGTAACTTGCTTCGATTACAATGCGTTTCAATCATTCAAGAAAATCATCAAAACGCTTGTAAAGCTGAAAAATTACTGTTACTGTTTTGTACAATAATACTAATATTAACATTTCAATTATTAATATAATTGATAGGAAATGTAAATAATAACGAAATGAGTAAAGTGATATGTGAACATTTTCATTTTTATAATATTTTTATGCAAATCTTGTATTATAATTGACTAAAATATATTTTTAATAATTGAATTAGAATAAATTTTAAATAAAGTTGTTATTTTCAAAAACAAATATATAGTCAAAATTATACAGTCATATAACTTAAAAATTGACTTCAAATTGAAATTCATCTTAAGTATATGTAAATAATTATTTTATTTATGAATCAAATAACATCACCATTAAATTAAAGATGATATTTTTTCAACAAATATACTAATTTCGTTAAAAGACTTTATTAGATATATTTGTAAAACAATTCACGAATTCGAAGCAAGTTTACTCAATTGTTTCATTTTAATTATACTTTATAACCGATCAATTTAAAGATATTACAATTTAATTATCATCGATCCCGCGAACTCGTCGCGATAAAAAAAAATATATATCACTCTCCAATTGAATTCTCCAATCTGGTTTTAGCTCTCTAATTCTATAAAACAATGTCTTAATTGAATAAATCACTTCTTTATGAGCTGCCAGACTTACAAATCGAGTCGCGGCCCAACTTCATCATTATTACAAACGAATTTTACAAAACCGTCCACCGAATATTTGATTGATGCCCGACGTAATGAAAATCGAATATTTCGTATTATCGCGACGGTTACATTAAATAACGAGGCTAAACAAAATAATGCACTCCCGTGCTCGCGCGAAATATGCATCGCCCATGATACTTTCCGTCCGGGTGGCGAATTAAAACTGGCTTTAAATGTTTTACGAACACATTACAATTATTACGCGAGACGTACTTTTATTGGCAGATTTCAATCGGTGTCAGTTAGGGACGAAAATGTTTTCGCAATTAAATAAAAAGCCCTTTATACGCTTTTTAGGGGATGAGACTGGACTTACGTCGAGTGATAATGACGAAAAGTTATATATCAAGTTGATTAATAAAATGAAGTAGGAACAAAAAAATATTGGGAAACATTTCTTTGTGAAAAAAAAATAAATAAATAAATTACTGTTCCTGAACTATTGCCATTATACAGTAGAAATGTATATTATTAAGAAAATCAATTTATTAATCAAATTTTTTTTATATTTAATTTAACCATTATTTTAGTAAATAATACCTAATTTGTTTTTATACGGAGACAAAATTTACACTGAAAAAAGGTCATAAAAATTCGAAAAATTACTTTCTTAAATACTACTTTTATAAAGATATGTGATCCCTACTAAAAATGAAACATATATCAGCCATATATGTTTAATTTTTATTTTACTTTCACATATTATATAGTAAGTCTGCCAAAAATAAAAAAATGTATTATACAAATTCTTGTAATTACCAAATATAAATATGTTAACGTCTTTTTATAAAAAAATCGAATAAGTATTCAAGGTTCAGATATTATTAATGAAATATAACTGTTATGTTCCAAATCATTTGCATAATTTATAGCAAAGCATTACACACAAATACAGTTTCAAAGTCGCAAGGTTCATCACAAGTGTCAATCTTGGAAATTTTCCGATTATGGGAGTCCCTTGTAAACGGAAGGTAGAGAAGATCAGTGATTTTATTCTTAAAAGCCACATGAGCTGCCAGTCACTCGGAGATTGGAGTGACGTTTATTGAATCACTCGAAGATCGAAGTCGAGCTTCAATTGGCAGTGCTCCAAGATTCTCTTTATTTAAGTTTTACCGAAAATTCATGCTAGACACACAGGTATGCTATTATTAATTTCGAAGATATCAGGCATTATTTTTCAACATTTAAGAAACTCGAACGTTATTAGATTACTTAATTTACTTCTTTACGTGACACAATTAGTTGATCTTCTATACGACTCGAACTTCGCTTATTCTTATTAATTATTTTGACAACCATTTTTTCCCCAGTATTATACAAAAGAACCTTTTTGGCTCGACAATTTTTCTTTTTAAAAACCTTCCTTCTTTTGAATTTTGACTCTTCTAAAGTCACTCCAAATTTCATTTCCTGTAATATTTATCAAATCAATCTCATCATTACCAACATAATTTCATACAGTTTTACGTTGTACAAGTGTTAATCCGAACACGATTGGTCGCATGTTGACAATTCTAATATGCATATGACACACTGTTCTTTTTTTTGTTTTTTTTTTTTCCTTTTGGTCGCACTTGTACCCCACGATTGAGCTGAAATCAATCGTTGGCGAATAATTACAATGTTTGCTAATTTGTTATTCATTCATTTGCATCTTCGTAGAACCAGCTGAATTTGGGACGATTATCATAACTCCTCGATCTTGATTGCACCATATCTTAAGTTTTCTTTTTTTCTCCTCCTTTTCCGCCCGCAGATGGCAGCATTGCGGGACTTCGCAGGGATAAAAATGCAAGCACGCAAACAAGAGTAAGTTACCGAATAAAAGGTCGGCGCGCGATGCAAATGGCGGGTTGAAACATGCATGTCTGTTCGTTTTGCCAGTGTCGCAGGAGTCCTTCTAAAACGCGTCTACGTACTAAAAAGGCGGTGTTTACGGCCGCAGTCTTTTTAGTGCGCAACTCGTGTTACTTTTCTCCCAGCGAGCAGAGTGCATTCGCGCGTTTTTATACCTTCCAACGCACCATCCAGTCGTTTGGTTATTATCGCGGAATTATTGCCGCCGATGTGCCTGGGAAGCTGGAGGGGTGGGGGGGACCGTCGAGGAAGAAATTGATCAGTTTCGGCCCGTGAAGAATTTCGCATGAAACACAAGTCAAAAGAGACTTTTTTTGTAACAAGTGCACGGAAACTGCCCTATTTCCGTCCTGTTTAAAAATGGGAGATTGGCTACTTATGGACGAGGACGGAAAGTTGTTAGTTTCCACCCCAGGGCGGAAAACGACTAGTTTCCGTCCGCGTCTCCTTGAAAATCTTCCAAACAAAACAGAAACAGGGCAGTTTCCTTGAACGTGTTAGAAAATAGTATATTGTGCACCAAGGACTCTCGATTTCGTCTCGTATGGCCAACTTCACGCTCGTCCGTAATCGTTATCGTTCCGTCCTAGGTGCGAATATACTGTTTTGTAACACTCCACGGAAACTACCCTGTTTCTGTCCTGTTTAGAAGACAGAAACTCTCCGCTATAGGGCGGAAACTTGCTACTTTCCGCCCTCAGGAGGAAACTTGTTCTATGCCCTAGGACGGAAACGACGAAAATAGAATTTTGTGCACCAAGGACCCTCGCTTTCGCCTCACTCGGCCAACTTCACGCTCGTCCGTAATCGTTATCGTTCCGTCCTAGGTGCGTTATATACTATTTTGTAACACTGCACGGAAACTACCCTGTTTCTGTCCTGTTTAGAAGACGGAAACTCTCCGCTATAGGGCGGAAACTTGCTACTTTCCGCCCTAAGGTGGAAACTTGTTCTACGCCCTAGGACGAAAAACGACTATTTTCCGCCCGCGTCGAAAAACGAAATGGAAAGAGGGCACTCTCTTTACCCTTGTTACGAAAAATGTTGAGTTTCGCGGCGTAAATTATTGCCACCGGAACCACGTGGCCTCGTCAACTTTCAACTGGCTGTCAAAGACGGGCACGTTACCCCGTGGCTCGTCCTCGTAAATGTATTATTTACCGGGTAAAATAGTGCCTCGGCCCCACCAAGAAGAGGCGCGCCGTGCCACGATACCGTTGCGAAATTCATGGCGGCGCTCTCTGTAACTGTAATTTTAGCGTTTGACGCTTTAACTTGAACTGCGCTTTACTAAAAAGTACGAAGGCACTATCAAACTACATGCAAACTGTGAATAATAAAAACTAGCGGAATAACAAAATACACAACGGTCGCAGACGGACACGGGTCGAATTTGATTTGCACACTTATGAGGTGACTGATATTTTATTTACGCCGCGTTAAAGTTTAAGCCGGTGATTTTCCGTTGGTAAGAAATTTTCCAAGGTGCGTGGCTGCCTGGTGTATGATTATTTTATATGAAGCGTACATTTGTTATTAGGTTAACGGTGGAGTTAATGAAAATGCGTGGAGGAAATGTGATGTATTATTTTCGTATAAAATATTTTGTGGTATTGAAAAAGAAAGAAAAGTGGTCTTTTTCACATTTTCTCAAAATACATTATAAATACAATTATAAACTTGCTACGTTATGTAAATGCCATAAAATTTAATTTTATGATATTCTTTTTTAAATTGTTATTCTAATGTAAATTAGAAAAAGAATAAAACAAAAAACAACTGAAATACAAAAGTTTGGACATCTACTAATTTAAGACTAATTTTATGCTCGGTTATTATAGTGTTATTAATTATATAGAAAATATTTATATACAGTTAACATTTATTTATAATTTAGGTAGAAAATGGACTTCAAAGAAATATAGATAGCAGAAAATTGACTTAAAAAAATGAAAAATATATTACACATTCTAAATGTACTCTGCCAAAATGTGACCGTCATTTCATTGGCATACTAGTTTCCACGCCACAATACCAAATAAAATTTCATATTACCGTATGTAATTTGGAAAATTAAAATTTAACCGGCACGTTCAAGCGTAAAAAAACCATTACACGCTTGTTTCGCAAATCAAAAATCATGCAAAAATAAACAACGTATGCGATGAATATTAAAAACAAAAAGAAAAGGGAGAGGAAAAAATTGAAATGAACGACGCTCGTCAATACGAGATTAAATGAAAGTAAATCGACATGTTTATTTTGACGGGGAAATGCAAAATCGCGGAGTGGCGAATGAAAATTTGTATGACAATTTTTTGTGATTGTATTTATGTGTCTATTGCATACGGATATGATGCGCGGAAGAGGGTGAGATGTTCTGTTGTTACACAGCCGGTGAAACAGAGAAGATAGTGAGAGAACTGAGACGGCGGTGTGAGTAAGAGGAAGAACCCGGGGGTGGGAATGGGGGAGGGGGGTGGTTGAGGGTTGGGGGGGGAGCGGTTGGGAGTACGGTCCCCGTAATCCGCTGATGGACGCATTTACTGATTACCCAAACCCCTCCTCCATCCCCTTTAGAGCTTTCGCTTGTATTTCTTACTACAGTATGTCACGAGTGAAACGTGCGCCCGTACTCATGAATCCATTTACAGACAAATAACGGATCGTTTTTCGTTTATTACATCAATAATAAGAAATTTAATTACGGATTGATCGAAATAATTGTCGCCGGGCAAATCATCGATTTTTCCGGCTAGAAACACCCTAGTAAAAATGAAACATTTATGGTCCATATATGGTCAATATATGTTTTAGCAATTTCAGGTAGGGAAATAAAAAATTTATATATGGACATATATGTTTTTCCTTAATCTATATACGGTAATATATGGTCGATATACAGTGGCGCTCACGTACTTAAGGACATAGAAAATAACTAACAAAATTTGATTACATACGATGAAATACTAATATATTATATTTCTAATTAAATTATAACATATTTCTAACATTTTTGTATATATTTTGTTACTATTTTATAATAAATTACATAAACTTATATTAAATAATTTAATTCAAAATAAAT
>JABFPN010002617.1:0-21378 GCA_022817305.1 Leptoteleia sp. ZL-2020 | reverse complement strand
TGTATTTGAGCCACATGTCCATCTTTTAATAAAAATTACTGTTCTTTAAAAGCAAATACACTAGTTTTAAATGTCATATTTATAGATAAAACCGATATTTTTCCTGTTAAAAAACGGTAATTTTTATCAAAAGACGGACATGTGGCTCAAATACAGTTAAAAACAGTAATTTTTTCTGTTATATTTTTCTCAGTGTATCCATTTCCGCCGAGTAAACAATATTCCACACTTATTTACTGACGTTTAATCGGCTTCAACATTCGATCCTCCTTACATTAATATTCCACAAAATTTCTGTCCATTTTTTTAAAGAGAACCGAATGTGAAATTGAAAAAGGAATCGAAGCGTCATATAAAGCTTAAAAAAGAGAATTCCAATCACCACGGTCTCGAATCTATTTGTTTTGATAATGGTCCGAACTGTCCCGAGGGCGAGCGGAAAAAGTTTAATTGTAAAATATCTATGGCAGTGTATTGAATGCGAAGAGTGGGACAGCGGTCGATCGTGGACTCCTAATGAGTTCTTACGATTACGAACGAGACGGAGAACCGTAATTGTCCATTTTCTCTTTAGAGAAGAAGTCGAAGGGGCAGAAAAAGAAGCGGCAAAAGAGAGACCAGTTGGCTGATTACGAGGTGGTAGATCAGTTCGAGCGGCTTGTTCTCGCGAACGTGATAAAAAAGTACCCCAGGGCCCGGCTCCGCAATTGGATCGGCGACCTGTCCTACCAGAACTACGAAGCTCAACGAGAGTCGCGCGATCATCACCCTCGTCTCGCCGAGATCGGCCAGCTCGTCATGGAATACTGCGTACTTCCGCTTGGCTCCAAACGGGCTCACCAGCTTGCCCCACTTGTGAGGTCCGCCGTTTAATAACTCCAATTATTAGGGACTTTTTTTCGCCGCGCTTGTTTAGGCTTTTTCTCCCGTTCGGTGTGCATCGTCAATGAAATACGACGGCTACAAATGGTCCGGGATTATTTATTGTTCGAGCACCGGTGGGAATAAAAGATGGCTTTATAGTTAAGCAAAAAGTGGCGTGCCATATTTTATAAGCTAAATTGTTAGCTATGAAAAATAATTAGGATGATTAAGAGTGACGTGGACGATTAAAACCGAATGTGGGAAATTGAAAAACACAATCTTGTACGCTTGCAAACGATTTTTCTTTACTTTTAAATTATATTTTCACAAATTCCATTTTATTTTGCAATTTAAGTGCATTTATGTCGCGCTATGGTACTTTTTTTTCTTTTTTTTATTTTTTTTTCGTACAGTCGTGTATTTATTTGAAGTAAATTGCAATTGGCAATGGATCAGTTATTAGTTTTCGTATCATTTGTGTGAAAATTTAACTTGGAAGTAATTGAATTATTGCTTTCAGATCAGTTAATATTAGTGGCCTGCCAAATTACGGCAAAAAGTTTTTAGTCCACGCCATTTGCACAGAAACGGGAGCCACATTATTCGACCTCACTCCAGAAGTTTTAACCGGCCAATTCGAATCGAAAAAGGAACTGAAAAAGTTATTTGAGATGGTACAAAGCATGTCCAAATTACTCGCACCTTCGGTTATTTTTATCGACGGCGCCCATAAACCCTGGCTGAAAAAAATTCCTCCCGAATTAAAAAATGCACGACCGAAAAGATTCGTTCCGATGTTAATGAAACTTGTGAAGGGGATCAAACCTGGTGATCAAGTATGACCATTAAGCAAAAGTACACGGAGAGAAAAAAATATTAATTTTTAATAAAAAATTTACTAGTTTGGCATTATACTTGCAGAATATCATTATATGGCAAACCAATTGAATAAAATTTATTAAATTAGTTTATTAAAAATAGTAATTCCATTAGTATTATAATAGTTTCGTACAATTCAACAATCTGTTTATTAAATTTTAGTAAACCGTTTAATAATTGGTTTATGAATGACATAGACAATTGATTAGCGACGCTGATGAATAGCGACATCGAACGGTCAAAACATGAAATAAAGTGTTTGTCAAAAATTAGAATTCAGTTTATTAAAATTTGTAATCCCTGGTCTCTCAATGTTTAATATTCTTTTCTCTCCGTGTATATCGTAAAGTATTCAGTCCGGATGATAATGCTTACAATTATTATTTCAAAGGCAACAGTTTAGATTTGTTTGATTCCAAAATATAATGCTAATCTGAATTCAAATTAATATTCAAATGATATTAATATTTGAATTAATAAAAAAGGTGGTTACGAAGTGAAGATCCTTGGTAACTAAGGTTTACGTTAAAATAGTAAAAATGCAGCATTTAGTACAGTAGTACATCAATTTATTTAATTTCAAACACATCATTATGTGGTATCATTTTCTAATACTTCATCGAGACTAATAATTCAACATTTGTAACATTACATTACATTGCACTGATCTGCAACAGATAAACTAATAACGGCCATGCGATGCTGACATCGAACATATGTTATTTTAATAGTTACTTATATTCAAAGTAATTATAAATGGAGATACCATTAGCCGCACGTATCTCCTTTTTATTGAAGCCGACTGTACGTACGACATCAATCAGATTTCTTTATTCTCCGCGGTGTAAACGATCAACTTCATTGTGTTCAATTGAAGAAGGAATTACACGATGATTAATGACACACGCCCGTAACGCGAACGTTCCTGCGACTTTTTTATTCTAACACGTAGAATTATTAATCGACGCGACGTTTTAATTAATAATTATTTACTTTCGGTTAAACAAGTCCGACCCGTTTCCCAACATTATTATTATTATTTTAATTTCGTAATGATGAATTAAACATGATGAGGAACGTAATCGATTATCCATATCTTTTTCCGTTCGATAAAGTGAAATTGATGGATAAGTAGGTTTGGCGAATCGTCGTGTATCGTAATTAATCACTGGCAAAATTAACGCTTTTTATCGCAATAAACGGGAACAATTGAATCATTTGCCGGCGAAAAAACTTGACTTGAAATGTCTTTAATTGTCATTTTTTTCTCGTGGAGAACAGTAGTAAATGTCTCAATTTTATTTGCTTTTTAACATAGAACCATTTATATCTCTCTTTTTAAGTACATTAATTGCCGTCTAGTAATTTAAGTTTTATAAAAAATAACAGAAAGTTGAGAAAAAGGATTACACGTAATCAATTAATTTGGTTCATTTTAAATACGAAAGGGTACCATTTATTAATTAGGAGATTAGGATTATTTCAATCCAGATCTTATTTCAATTTTCTTTAAAGATTAAACTTTACAGTCGTATTGAGAAAGGAATTATTTCTCACGGGCAATTCCTTTCCCGTTGAAACGGTCTGATTAAAAATCGTTTCAGGTTCTTTTCCTGACGACTTCCTCTGAGCCTCACAAGGCAGCGAAGGGCTTCGTCAAAATTCACGATAAATTCATCATAATACCCCTCACGGACTACAACACGTTGTATATGTATTACAAAGAATTGTTAATGAAATACCACAGCGTGGATCGTAGCTTGGACGTGTCGTGTTTGGCCCGGTTGTCGGTCGGATACCCTATACAAATTATACGCGAAACTGTGGAAGAACTAATGCGCATCGAGCGCAGGATGCAACTCAAATTCAAGCCTTTAAAACAGACGGAGATCTTCGAGCGTTTGTTAGAGCACGGTAAAAAGTATGTTAAAGAGTTCGAGCGGATCAGGAAGTTCGAAGCGAAGACTCCCCTCGCGCGTAGAAAAATGAAGATGATATCGATGGCGAAGAAAGAGGAGGAGGAAGCGGCGAAGGCGAAGGCGAAGAAGAAAAAAAAGTGACGCGCGTTTCGAACATCTTACACGTTTTTGGATGTTTTTTTCCGTCCCTTTTCTTCATTCGGATATTGTATTTTGTAGTGCAGTTTTATGGTTTTCTAAGAAACGTCTAAATGGAATGATTTAATAAATGCAACACGTGCGTGCAAATAAATATTATATCCAATTTTGTTCGACCGTTTAATACTTTGGGGATAAATTTATTTTTTTCCTAAGTGTTATAAATCAGCGTAGTGAAAACGTGCGCAGTAAAACTGTTGCATATTCAATATTGAGGTACTATAATTTATCCGCGCATAATCTTGTTGTGGCAACTCTATATTTATTTAATAATTCATTTCAATCCATCATTTATTTAGTTAATCAAAGATTGGTTAATTCAATTGAAATCATTTAAATAAGCTTAATATTATTCCCAGTGCAGTCGTGCAGATAACAATCCTTTTATATGAATAATAATATTATAATTATTAGTAAGATTAGAAACTGACATCGGGAAAATTTATAACATTTATTGTTTTAGAATTTTATACAAAAATAATAATTTTTGTTACCTTTATTACAAGTATTATTTTCACGAGAAATTTTAACGAGTATAAAAACTTTTTATTTTACAATCGAAATGTTTATTTACATCAAACGCGTTATATTTTTCTTTTATTTTTTATGTGTATAATTGATCAATAGTGTTCATGTTAGATATGTTTATTTATTGAGATTGTATTTCGAACAATGATCCATTTCAAATATTTCGCCACACTTAAACTTCAATACATCCTTGACACACATGAAACATTATAAAAAGCAAATTTAAAAAAATCTCGTTAATCCACTTACAAACTCTACGCCTATTCAAAATAATACCTTCAATTCAAATTGAAATTTATTTACAAAACGATCATTTATTTCGAGCAACTTCATTATACCTCTAACATTTAAAAACGAATGTTTAACGTTTAAACCCACAATACCATAGGACACTGAGAGTATTTATTAATAGTTGCATAAATATTATTATATTTTATAACTTGGATGGATATGTGTGCTTTTATACTATTCCTTACTAGGACAAATTTGGTATGGTAAAATAGCAAACACTGTAGACAACATCCTTCCAACGCCAAAAGGTATGATAATTTTAAATACAACTTTTTTCTCAATATAGAGTGGTAGTAATGTACGTGACTGATAACAGTGAGATAACGAGTTCTATTCCTCGACAACAAAGTTATTTTCTAAAATGTTTGTTTAAAATGTATTTTCTAAATTCAACTATACAACATTATAATGAACATTACAAATGCACGCATATTCTCGAGTTATTAGAAATATCCATAGCAACCATGAATAAATTTCTCTCGGCGATTAACATTCGATCAATGAAATATCGGTAATTTAGTGAAAATCAAATGTAATTTTAAATCGAAACCGATTTACGCAAAAGAAGGACTTTCTCTCAGTTTTACACGGACTAAATGTTTTCGGCTGCGCCGTGTGAATGGATATAAAAGTTGGTCTCTCTCTTTCTCTCTCTTTCTCTTCCTCTCCCTGAGCAAACCGAGCCTACGTTTGTAAATGACTTCGAAGCAAAAGCGTGGGCATCGAGGGCATCGAGGCTCCTCAATTGCCGATTAGCATGCGACATACTATTATATACTTATTAGTATGCAACGGCGAGCACACATGAATTCGTGCGTGTTTCTCGCCTTTCTTCTGGCGAACCGCAACACACGACAAGACTATTCAGCAAAGGAGTCTATAAATGTTGCTGGAACGAAATAATCATTCGGAGATTTTTATCGCCGCGGCCCGCTCGTGTGATTGATTTTCGGGCCGGCCGTAATTCAATGGGATGAATTATTTGTTTGCCTTTTACACTTTCGACCGTTGAGAAATCTTTTTTGTTTAATTATGCGCGCGCCATTTGGCAATTTTGATCGATGGACTTTTTGTTTGCCAGCCGGGCTCGGCGTTTTGTAATTTCGGATATTTTAATGACGCCGCGGGTTCAAAGACATTTCGCTGGAAACGTACGGTAGCCGGGTGACAATTGTATCATTGCGGGCAATTCTTCTGGCAGCTTGCAGTTAAATTCCGGTATCGGGTGTCCGAGTTGTAATTCTAACAACGTTTTCCTGCTGGTACACCATTTCATGTTTTACGCACGGAGTCGGATTCATTTGAATGCGATTCGAAAATGGAACGACTTTGCGCCTGGTGTACGACTTATTAGACGAAGTTGAAAGATGTTGGGTATAAAAAATATTATTTTGCTTTCTTTCACACTTGGGACAAACTTTGGGTATGATATATATATATATTATATTTGCCCTTCATTATATGTTATTTTATTTTAACATTTTACTTAATATCACTTATGATATTTTTACATTTTTTATTTTATATATAAATTATAGTTTTTGGTCACATCTTCTATTTTTTTAAAATACTGTAACGTACTATAAGGAATCTATAAATGCACATATAATTCTCTAATTTGTTATAAAATATATTAGCAATTACTAATAAATTTCTCAATATGTATAAAGATAATACGATATTGTTTATAAAAACATATTGATATCTCTTACTCATTATTATATATTGTTTATTTCATTAGATCTTTAAATTAGTAAATTTAATATTTAATCATATTACATTTATTATTATTATTTACATATACTGTCTTTGAAAAATAAGAGGGATCTTGAAACCTTTACTTTTAAAGAAGGATAAAAGGAAACAAAAATAACTTGGATTCAAATATTAAATAAGTGCTGGATAAACACTTTTGGGAGTTCGTTGTAAACCATGCTTTATGATGTCTTTCAATATAGTGTTTGATGAAACACGTGCATTTGCGAGTTAAGCAAACTTTCGTGACACGGTTTTTTTTAAACAAAATTAAGTACAAATAAAAAGTACTGTTTGGAAATTTGTTTATTCGTTTAATCGCGAATTCTGTTTATTTGGCTGTGGAAATTTACTGGCTGCACTTTTAAAGGACAAATGTAAATTTAAGAAGCCAAGTTGCCTTATGCCATGACAAGAAACACGACACTGGGGGAAAAAAAACTTTTTCGAGGGTGTTTTGAAAAAGTTTGAAGCCAGTTGCAAGTGTAGTTACTATAATTTTAAAGTAAACCTGTAAGTCCTCTAAATGGATTTTTGCAAACTTTGTTAAATGTTGCAATATTACTATTAATCGTGGTTTTAATAGTTAAAGATTAATTGTTAAGAATACATAATTAATTTTCTAATAATTCATAATAAATTTTACCAAAATATTTTATTAATATGTATCGTAATGTAGCTATCTTGAATAAGAATTATTTTGGAAAAAAATTATAAAAATTTTCTCGTAGCATAATTTGAAACATTGGCATCTTTTATTCGAATTGATTTTCCACTTAAAGGAACCGGATTCCGTATACCAACGACGGGACTTAGTTAGCGAGCATAAACGTGTATGGTGCTTTGTAGCTTGTGTAGGAAGATAATTTGTATATTTCTTGTTAAAAATGTAAAATTTGTGTGTCGTTTGTGACAATAAGGTAGACAAGAGTGTAAATTTGTATAATAAAAGAATGCAAGTAAATAAATATAAAAATGCAAGAAAACAGATGCATATATATAAATTGTAACATGACAAAAATTTGACTCGATCGAAAAAAGTATAAGATTCACGATGAAGATGAGATGGAAAAAATTAAAATTTATTAACAGTTCAAGTAGGAAATGAGGTGAACATCATTAAAATACATTTCATAACTTATTTAAAATAATTTTATTGGAATATTATTATGAAAATGTAAAGAGAAAAATATTAATTCCTGAATTAGAATGTGTATTCACGTTCTGCTGATTGCAAATTTTGATTATAAATATGTATGCTGTTTAATAATAGGATAAGTAATTGTAACTTGTAAAACGAGTGTTATGAGCAATAATTAATTGTTCAAATAATAAAAACTGTTAGAATTATTACCTGTTAAATGCAATCAATTTGCATGATTTATCGTGCAAAATTATTTTCTACTTAAGATAAACCGATGAGTATAATTTTTCATTTTAAACGAAAGATAATGATGTTATAAATGGTTCCACTCTATTAAAATTTCATTGAAAATGCAATTATTTATAAGTTATGAAAAATGAGTATAGAATGATAAACAATATCAAATACAAGAGAAACTTGAACTGAACTGATAAATACTGAATTTAAAAGATTGATAAGATAGTACTCAGCAATCCTTCTGAAGATAAAAGTAAAGTTTTGTTAAATTCATGAACGCTTTCAAAGTTTATATAAAATTTTAGTGTATTATAAATATATATAATTTTAATTATGATAGCAAAGAATATTTCAGCATATTCCAGAAATATTAAAAAACTATTCTGTAAATTAGGGGTATACTTCAGAAGTCATTGATTTTGAAATTCAGGTACACTTTGACCTGATCTTTGGTACACAGCATATACCTAAATTGTCAATAATTAAACGATTGTGAGATTTGTTTCAATTTTTTTTAATTATTAATGTTATAGAAAAATATGCATGCATTCCTTAAAAAGGAAAATATTAATATTAATTAGTTTGTATTACGCGAAACCTCAATTATTCGAAGCATGCACGGTCTCAACCCTTTTTAAAATAGACACCAGGAAATTTAACGAGGCGACTTCTTAAGAAAATTCCATTTATATTCGGCACGTCAAATTGGTCAAAATGGAAACTCCACGTGGAAATATTTTGTGGAAATTTCATTTGGAAAAAGAAAATCGTCCTCTTCCATTTTCTCTAAATCTAACTTTTTTTGTTAATTGCTGATAAGCACAGCGAATTAACCTACACTGCTGTACTCTCATCTTCTTAAGAACCATTTAAATAATTAATTTAAGTATATTTTCTGTCTTCGTTTATACATCTGATTTTTTCTAACAATTCAGATGACATTATTAACTATGTCAAGGGCATTAGTTTCAAACTCGGATAAGAATCACTTTTTTTATAAATGAAATTTGCAAAAGTCATTTCCACGTGGGAATAACTACCATGTGGGTTTTCGTTTGAATTTCCATCTTGATCAATACAACGTATGAAATATATGGAGAAGTTCCTTGAAGAAACATCCCGTGGAATTTTCTTTCAGATTTTTTAAACGGGGAAACATATCGGATAAACGAGGTTCTACTATACTTCAACAACTCTTATTATCCCATATAACAAAAAAATTGAAAAATCGATCGTTAGAAAAATGATTTTCAATAGCCGGAAGTGAGTGCGCTGAAGTGGGTTTGTGTTAATTTCGGTTAATTCGAGGCGATAAATCCATGCCGTCCGAATCGTCCCAAACCGGTAGCCAGTCACTATTATCCGCGCGTATTACCTTCCTCTCTTCTTCTCGATTGTTTGCCGCTGCACATACGCGCATAAAACGCGCCGCACGCACGCACGCACGCACGCGCACTCACACACAGACGCACCGCCGAAGGAGCCCGCCCGCTGACGGCGCTGCGCGCGCACGCGCACCAACACACCGCCGAAGCGCGCGCCCACTCGAATCTCTCGCGCGGAGGCGCGGCACCGCAAATCACGTACGGACGGAATAGCGCCCACGCTCGGTCCTTCGTGCGATCATCGCGCGCGTTTCTCTCCCAAAAATCCTTTCCTTTCTCAATCGCGGGCGACCGACAAAAAAAAGAAATACGACAACCGGCCGCAAAA
This sequence comes from Leptoteleia sp. ZL-2020, assembly GCA_022817305.1. NCBI lineage: Eukaryota > Metazoa > Arthropoda > Insecta > Hymenoptera > Scelionidae > Leptoteleia > Leptoteleia sp. ZL-2020. Next base: position 11,850 of record JABFPN010002617.1, on the reverse strand, counting down.
CAAGGGGCCTCCCTTACGGCACAATCAAAAGTCCCACGACAATTTTCCTCCCGAACAACCACTTTTTCGCCCGACAACAAATCGTGTACCGTCCACTCTCGCGCGATGAAAATTCGTTACACCAGATTAATGAGCAAACTGTAAATTATTTAAAAAATCGACCGTCTCGTCGTCGTCGAAATTCTGATGTTCATTCCGTTGAACGGAACGATTGTTTCGGGCTATCACAGTGTCACTTTACGAACGAAGGGGAGGGTAAAAAAAGGACGAGTGGGAGGGCGGGCTTTTTTGAATTTCAAATTTACCGCGCGGTGAAAAATTTTGCAAACGGACGGAAAGTGCGTGGCGCACTTGTTGCGTTGCAATTGGTAAAAGGGGGATTTTGAGTGTCGGCCGGAGCGCGGACGTGAAAGAGGCGAACCGTGGACCAGTGCGCTTTGCTTGTGCATGAGTAGGACTGTTGCAGAGACTACTCGCCTCCGCCGGTCCACGGTGGGGACTGTCTTTCTGTCTCTCGGTTTCCACATAGCATAGCCATGTATGGAACACGGCACGACGTTCTCCGCGTCGGTGCCCTTACGCCCACTTGCGCCTCCCCGGCCCAGGTATCGTCGCGCAAAGTATAACGAGTAAGAAAGTCGCTTTGCCGCGCGGATACGCGCGTCAAAACGCGCCAGCGATTATTTATGCGCGCGGGCAGCGGCAGCGCGCGCGCTCCGCCAGTTCATTCAGATTTTTGCGGGGGGGAGGGGGGGAGGGGGCGGCCAAGTCGACAACTATTTTTTTTTTTTTTGGTTTTTTCGTTTCTTCCTTTAGTTCTTTTTCGTTCTATTTGCCGGCCTGAATAACCGGTAAATTGATTAGTCGAAATTTGGTTTTCCGTAACGACAGCCAGCGACTGGCTGGGAATGAGCTGTTGAATAACTAATGTGGGAGTAGAAGTGATTCAGTATTGTAGAAACTGTGTTTCTTTTATCACTTTTTTTTTCTATTTCGATATAAAATGAAATAATGTGATGAGGAAATAAGTGGCGAACACAATTGATAATGTTATAGCAATTATTGAGCGACGATCTTTCAACAAATTTAACCTTTGCTTGAATCGAAAAAATATTATTGATTGAAATGGAATATTTGATGGATAAATAGATGTATTTAACACATGATAATATGTGAAATTAAATGTGAAATTATAAAATGTAGTTAAAATAAAAAGAAGTTTGTGATTGGAAATGAAAACTAAAAATTACGAAAAAATTAGTATTTTATGAATATATTAATTCCTTAAAAATATTGTTTTATTCCAAGAAATAATAATTACAGTCAAAGCTGTTGAATTTTGAGATGAAAATTGATAAACCTCGATAAAATATTCCGATTGTTTATATTTTACTGTAACATTTCAATATAATGAACTTTTCTTATGAGTACGAGGCGGTATGTTTATATTGGACAAGGAAAAGTTTATTTAAAATAAATATTTATGAATGAACTGAGGCTTTTATATAAGTTTTGAATTATTAATGTGAATTAATTCTTTGAAATTCCCTTCACTTATAAATGTGGTAACTGTTAGAAAATCTACACTGAGAAAAGAAATCTACAAAGTTTTCGTGATAACTAGAATTATGGTTGAATTAACCAGAATGTTGATTATTTTAACTAAAAAACAGGTAAATACAACTAAAATTTTATAGTTTTCACGAAAAGTAATTATTTACGTAGTTAATATTACTATTCTTTTGTCTAAGTGTATCTTATCAATTTATCAAATCTAAAAAGCTCTTAAGTTCTAATCGCATGTTATTTTTAAATGTCTTATAAAGTCAATCATTTAACAAGCAAAATAATAATTTCAATTTTTCTCAAATATTTTTAATCAACTTTATTCTTAATTTATTTGCGTCCGATTATGTTAATATGTTATATTAGTTAATCCGAATGTATAAAAGTTACCTAAAATAAATAATTTTTGCGTGCATAATTAATTTGCCTTTATAGATCTAAATCTCTACTAATTTACTTACGTCACTGAAGTCTACTCAGGTTCATTCATATTGGTTTCTAATCGGCGTGCAGAAATGAATGGACGTGAACGTAAAGTTTCCGGTGAATGATTTAATAGCCTAGATAATACTAACAGTTTCCTCGGATAAAAGAACTGCAGAAAATATAAACTTTTAAAAAATTACTTTTGTAGGTAAGAAAACAAGGCAAGAATTATACTGCGAGACCCTAAAAAATATTAAAATTAATACAAAAAGTATGAATATAAAATTCCTTATAAAAAAGTTTATAATCATTTAATAAGCCAAGAATAATAACCTATATGACAATTTTGTATTGCAAAGAAAAATTAATCTGCTCAAAAATCAATTCTATTGTAAGGGTTTCGCCAAGATTAAGCAGAATTATCATTTTCCCTCCCAAAGAATAATAAACCTCTAAACAAATATTACATATGATATTCCAAAATTTGTTAAAATAATTTGATATAATATTAAATACATTTAACAATAAAAAATAAATAAATTTTCTATAAATATGTAATTATAAATTCTCGTTTGGTCAGAGGAAGAACAAGTTTGTATCGGTAAACAATTATCTTGCCAACGTTCGTCAAGTTTTTTGCCTGGCAATACGAGCGAGACATATTAAACATAGAAGTTGAATACACAGCGTGAGAAACTTTTCAAATAAACACGAATATCCTGCCATCGTAAATGTATTCCATCAAAAAAATTAACCATACATTGTGAGTATAATTAACATAATCTTCAATGAAGAATAATTTTTTACTATGGTGTATTTCAGGGGTTCAAATTTAAGGATTAATTAAACACCAATTACATACGTTATTTGAATATAAATATGAGAATAAAAATGTGTTTGCTGTTTATTTCATTTTATTAATTAATGTTGCAATTAATCAATGGAAAAAAAAATATCGCTGTGAAAAACAAATATACGGAGAGAAATTTATTAGTAGTTAATACTACATTTTATAATAATTAAGGGATATAAATATGTGCATTTATCCCTATTAATATGATAATCCCTAATAACAAGGAATATTTTTTGCTATTAGGTATATAATAACGTATAAAAACGTAGACCATAAACACAAACTTATTTGTAAGACTTATTAGTAAGGCCCAGCCCTTTCGAAAGCCACATCTCTTTAGATAATAGTTGAACGCAGTCTTCTACTTCAACATAAGTGTAGGCTAAGTTCAACTGTCACCTAAAGGGGTGTAGTGTGTAAAAGAGCTGGGTGTACAGTTATATTATATGTATTTATTATACATTAGTACATTATACATTAATACATTAATAGTATAGGTAGGTATACAAATAAATTATTTGGCAAATTAAACATTAGGCACTTTCAATGGTTCTGGTATGTGCAGTCAAAAGCGGAGTACTTTACGAACACGCATACGCGTCTCTCTTTAGCCTCTTTGTCAGTGCAAAAAAGACGGATTATAATGTTTACACCGGGACTGTGAAATCACTTTTTGACACATTGGTTGTTTTCCTTCATCTTAAGCAAATGACGTAATGCCGTCTTTGTGTACGAAAATCGTATCAGTTGACAGCTGAAAATTGTTAAATTATGTTCGCGTGAATACTATCAATCATATCCGTTGTTTGTTTACTCTCAAGAGGCCCTCCTTTATTTCAAAAGCACATTAACAAAATTGCAAAAGATTTATCCGCTTAGGCGCTTCCATTATTAAGAAAATCGGATCAAAAGTAAACACTTCATCTTCGCCATTCTTTATCTAATAATACTATGTAACAATCGCCCCGATACACAGTTATTGTTGAGAGTCGTTGAAATATCTAGAATCACTCGTGATTGCGTGTTGTCGTTCAGCTCGATATAAGAAAGTTACGACAGCTGTTAATTTGTGCAAAATGTCTTACGAAGGGAAATATAATGCCAAAAGTCCAGGTAGGTTATTTGTAAATACTTTATGTTTCATACATATTATAAAGTGATGAATAATTTTAATTATACTGCTATTGTTATTGATTATTCTGTTATTCATTGCAAATGATTTTAGTTATTTATATTACTCTTTTTGGATCCATATATAAAGGAACTTTAGAATTATGCAAACATTGTTTCAAGAATTTACACAAATGTTATGTACTTTTATCTTGCATTTAAATCACCTTTGATAAAATAAAAACTCATTTCAGTATTTAGCTTTAATTGAAACTACTGTAAATTTGTAAAACACACTGATTATATATTAAAAAGATAAGAAATTTGTGTCATCTCTCAGCTTTAGATTCGCTGCATTCCTATGCATAATTGATGACAATGTTTGAGTAAACTGAATCAGTGGTCATTAATTAGTATATTTAATATTTTAATCAAAGTTATTATATTTTAAAATGCTATTAAAATTTTTAATGAATGAAAAATATTTTTAGCTGTTAAAAGGATAATGAGAGAGGCTCAAGAATTACATGAAGCTACAGAGGAATACTGTGCGAATCCTCTGGAAGACAATTTATTTGAGTGGCATTTTACAGTTAGAGGACCACCCTCTACAGATTTCGAGGGTGGTGTATATCATGGACGCATTTTATTGCCTGCTGATTACCCCATGAAACCACCAAACATCATTCTACTGACTGTAAATATATAAATTATTAGATTCTTTTGATTTAATAATTGAGTCTTTTTGAATATAAATATTTTTTCCTTAATAAACGAATAATTTGCATAAATTTAATGATGAGTTAAAACATTTTGCTTTCAAATATTTACATAATACTTAATATTAATAAAAGTTGCTATGAAATTGAATGTGTAAACAAACTATGTTGATATTTCCTTCAAAATGATATAAAAAATATAATAAACATTTAAATGTTTCAAATAATATTTGTATTTAAAAAATCAATATACTTTAAAACAATTTCTAGCCAAATGGTCGTTTTGACATAAATAAAAAAATATGTCTAAGTATTTCTGGCCATCACCCTGAAACCTGGCAACCTTCTTGGAGTATAAGAACTGCTTTATTAGCTCTTATTGCATTTATGCCAACTCCTGGAAATGGTACTATTGGTTCATTAGATTATAGTACAGAAGAAAGACAGAGGCTAGCTAAACGGTAAACATAGTTATATATGATGATTGAATAAATAGTCATAACTGCATGATTATTTATTATTATAATTATATAATTATTTTCTTGTTAATAATGAATGCATATTTCATTATGTAAAAGACATTTTTCAATTTATTTTGCTTTGTAGCATAAAATACGCAATAAACACCGATTATTTGGATGAGTACATACAAAATTACTCTTAAGTACATATATGAACTTTTGTCAAATATTATGCACGTCATATTTACAGGTCATTAAAGTGGGAATGTCATACTTGTGGAAAAATAGCAGATCTACTCACAAAAGATGTGGTGACTAAACCTATTACAGAAGAAGAACAACATATGTTAAATACAATAGCTTTAAAGGTGTCACATGTTTACAATTATTGATAATTAAATTTAATCTTTTATTGCAGATATTAAACGTATGAAATAAGAGTTTAATTTAAATAAAATATATTTTTAAAGAAAAAAGGCAATTATAAAACAATTTTACAAGTACATAATTAAAAATAGCACTTAAACAGAATAGTACATTAATATGTAATCATTTATATTATTATAGAGAAATTTGTTCTAAAACGTTATTGTGTAATAATGTGACAACACTGATGAAATATTATCCAATTAATTAATGTAATGTATCAGATAGTTACATTATTTAATTAATTTAAAATTAATAATAGATTTTTTTTCAGGCTGAAGAATCAACAGTTTCAGATGTAACTTATTCGCCACAAAGTGACAGTGATATCAGGCAACGAAATATTGAACCTCGAAATATTGATGGTCAAGAGGAGCCACAATCTGAAACTTTCATAAGCAACCAGTCTGAAACAATGTCATCCTCGAATGATCTTTTCTGGAGTATTCTCATAGCATCTTTACTGTCAGCTATTATTTTACTTGTGCTACGACGACTATTTTTAATTTAACAAATTTAATGTAACAAAGTAAACTTAACTTAAACAAAAAAGGTTCTATACAAAATTCAATATGCACACTTTATGTACACAGCAAGACATTTTATACTTATCTTAGATATGATTTACAAATTATTACAGTAAAAATTACATTAGCATTTGCAATTAGATGGTTTTAAAAAGAAAGAGAAAAGGAAAAAAGTAAACGAGGATGAGAATTTTACAGGTGTCTTCCGATCATTTTTGGTCACTTGTTTCTAGTCCTCACACGTTGCAATTCCAATTATATAATATGTACATTTGCGTTATATTTATTTACAATTATATATATATACATATATATGTATATATATACGCATGGATTACACGATGTAATCTATTTATATTCTAATTTTACAAAATTATTATCTTAAACCATGAATGTCAGATAAATATAGAACAGCTTCAGAATTAATTTTTTCTTCATTCACACCACAATGTTTGGTCTGAAAAACATTAGTAATTATTTATATACTAGATTATTATTACATTTTCAGAAAATAAATAATAAATTATTTGTCAGATCTTCCATACAATTACTTTCATTAACTCAAAATGTGAAAAACGAAAATAACATTTAATTGTTTACTTACAATTTTCACTAAATAATAGTTTTTTTATATGACATAAAATCAGTAGATCAAATTTCATAGTAGTTGTATGCAAAATTAATGGTAATTGCCTTTATGTATATTTACCTTTCCTTGGTTTCATCATTTTTGGAATTTCGTTTCTGACACAAGAGCACCATAAATAACATAATGATAAAACCGATACAAGAACCGACCACTGAAAATACAATAAAAATGTTTTTGTTTAAATAATGAACATGAATTATATTAATACTTACAAGTTAAATCAAATTGGGAATATTTTTCAGAAGATACACTAAAAGTGAGGCAGCTTTTTAACTCTCTCAAAGTTCCATTATTTGACGGACATTTCAGATGTAGAATTTCGCAAATTAATGGATAAATGTCGACATTATTGAAAGGCTTAATTTTGCATTTTTGCTTAAATGCTGGTCCATAAGCAAAGAAAAATGGCTTCATTTCTTTCATTTCATTGTCATAGCCATGAACTCCAAATTCAGTTTCATTTGTAACTATTAAAATTGAAATCAGATATTACAGAGTAAAGAGACTTTATCAAATATAGCATATATAAATACATACTAGTTATATTGAATTCATTAATATATGTGGAAATTTTGTCCACGAGAGGATAAAAAGCATATCCAACTTTAGCACTTAAAAAAATGTCTCCAATTCTTGAGTTATTACTGTAATGATACCTTTCTGGAATCGTGCTTTTTAAATAAACGTCAAATTTGTTGGTTTCATTAGATGCAGCTTTCAGTTTATTAAAAATTGTTTGCGTTTGACCTGAAAATGATTGTTTTTTCACATATCAACATATGTCTGTGTATAACAGAAGATAAATTTATTATGGTAGAATTATATTAAACAGTAATCAGTATGTAATAAAGTAGATGTTTATAATGTAAAAGAACATCTAATACCAGGTTTAGGAAAAATGTTCAATCCAATAGAACGACCGGCGATTGCATAATCAGTTGTATTTAAATACTGTCTCACGTCAATAATATTTTCATACTTAACTGTGGCCATGCCATGATCACTTAAATGAATTACATTAACATCTTGCAATTTATTTTCAATCAACTTATTGTGTAAATATTGTGTAACGTCGTCCAATTTTTTGAGCACATTATTAAAAACTGGATTGTTAATTCCATATCTATGACCATGATGATCAGGTTCCTCGATATACAACAGACCAAAATTCATTGGAGTTTTTTTATGTTTAAACCAGGATATCACTATATCTATCCTAGTGGTCCAGTTTACTGTTGGGTCAAAATTCTGTAAAATTTTATAAACTTTTAATTTAAATTGCACAAATAAATGAATAATAAAATAATAAATTATATTAAGTTTATAATATAAACACTTACATATAAATTACTTTAAGACAAGTTAATAAAGTGTCATGTAAAAAATTGTAATTTGCCTTAAATATGTGTAATTTAAAAATGTTTTGATATAAAAAGAAATTTGCTTAATTTAAATGATTATTAAATCTTACTTGGTTGAAAGTTAAATTTGTTTTATGATATTTCATAGAAGCACCTGGCCACATCATGGATCCACTATGTTTTCCATTTTTCTGATTTAAAGTCTAAAACAACATATTACTTAAATTATTTTTCCTGTTGAAAAGTAACTAAAAAATTGAGTATAATAAAATGGATTTCAGAATACAAAATATTACCCAGATTGGAATAATATCTTCGTTATAATGATACAATTTATAAGAATATCCAAATTTTTTTTCTGACCCAACATCATAAAATTCATTATCGACCACTCCATGATTTTCCGCAAATAATCCAGTGGCCATTGAATGATGGTTTGGAAATGTGGAGGTAATAAAAATATTGGTCATATAATCCGAATAAGATCCCGAATGTTTCAAGGTGTTCATAAATGGCGTTAAATTTCTTTCAAAATAATCGTATCTGATATTGAAAGAAAACATACACATGTGTATTTGGTGATAATTATTTTAGCATGTGATTAATAACAATATGTATGCAATAAGAATGAGCGTTTAAAAAATAATGATTATATAATTAATTATTGCATAAAAAATATGACACATAATTAAACTGTTGAAAATAAATTTAAGTTAGCCTTCGTTTTAAGCTTTAAGGTGACTTTCATTTATAAAAATATGTACACGATGTAATTTTTACTGTAAAATATTAATTATTTGTGAATTTATAATATATATATTATCAATATACAATTATAAATTATTGCATTTATTTTGTTAAAGAATAAAGAAACTATTATGCGTTTTTAATTCATTATTCAACACATTGAAAACATTTTTTAAGATTTTCATTTGAATTTAAATGAATTGTTCACAGAAAAATAATAGCAATAATAAATTTCTGTGATAAAAAGTGTATGTTATTCTTGTACTCACCTAAATGCATCGTAAGAAACTATTAATAATTTAGGTTCACTTGATGCTGCGCACTTTTCAATAATCGCAAAGTACAAAATTAATATTTTGTACGTACGGATTTTGTTCAGTGAAATTTGTCGCGAAAACATTTGACTTATTTTGAACAGTAGAAAAAAAATCGATGAGAAACAAATGGCTGTGGCAAGAAGTTGATAACACATGTCACGGTTCGGCGATACGACAAATTACTCGACTGCCATTTAATTCCTTGCGTCACGTGGATTACAATTTTAATCAACGAAATTCACGTAAATAATAAATTATGATGTGACTTCTTATTAAAAATAAAATGACAACAAATTCTTGCAACGGATGCAATGAGAATGCGCAATTGTTTTTGTATAAAATATTTATTTCGATGAACTAAACGACAATACAATGGAGAAAGTTTACAGAATCACTTTGTAATAAGAATTTGAAGTATGTCAAATATTTACAAGAAATATGTTCTACGACTTTCATCTTGAAGTCTCATAAATAAGAAGTCTTATTTCTCACTCCACATATTATCAATATCTTGAGAATTTGCAGTTATTCTGTAAATGATGAAGAATATATATTAATTTAAATTTACAATACAATAGAATAAACAATTAATCATATTCTTTTTACAATTAATTTCACGAATTCTATTTATCATTCAATCAATTGTAATTAAAGACGGTTTATATGCATGCTCGTCAAGTGCCATGCACGCATTTATTAGTTTCAAGAGAAATTGATAATCCTTTAATGTATTTCTTTATTTTTTGTTATAGGTAAGTCACTGGCTCTTTTCTTATTATTTTTTAATTATTACAAACGAAACTAAAGCAAAGAAGAACACAGAATAAGAAAGTTAGAGACGAAAATTCGTCACAACAAACATACTTTGGTAAAATAAAAAATGTTCTTCGTCAAGTTCAAGATTCTTAAATTAATAATCAGAAGACCTCCTGAAAAAATCGACATTTACACCAACTTTCTTTGAGAAATTTCGTAAGTTCTTCATTTTTTAACCCAGAATTCAAATAATACAAATCATCTTGATAATTGGGAAAAGAAATTCAAAAATACCTATTCCAAGACCGCGCCTTTCGATTCTTCCAATTTTTATATAATAGAGCTCCTATTGTTGAAATAATCATGACTACTGCAATACCAATTACTGAAAAAAAATGTTTATTATTTGCAGAGTGCATGTGAATTGTTATTGAATTACTATTCCATAATTAACTGGATATAACTTACAGACAATGTCATAACGAATGTGTTTTTCCGTGGGTACGTATGAAGTCAAACAATATTTCAATTCATTCAGAGTACCATTGCTTACTGGACAGTCTATTTGTAATATTTCACAAAACAGTGGGTATAAATCAACATTGTTAAATGGTTTTAGTTTACATTTTTGTCGAAATGCTGGTCCATTTGCAAAAAAGAATGGTCGCATTTCTTTTTCTTTATTATCATATCCATGAACTCCAAATTCTGAAGAATTTGTAACTAAAAAATAATTTTTTTAATTACCCGAGTAAAAACAATTTTTTTTTAATATAAAATTAATTTACAGTGTGTAGGAAGTTTTGTTTCATAATTGTACCGGTAAATATACTTACTTGTGATATTATAATCTTTTTCATAATATGGAAAACCCTTTTTTATCATTTCAAATGTATAACCCAATTTAGCTATAACAAAAATTGGAGCAATTCGAGGATTATTTCTATAATGATATCTTTCTGGAATTTCATTTTTTAAATAAACGTCAAAATTTTTTTCTTCTTCAGAAGCCTTTTTTAAAGCTCTGTAGATTTTATCTTCTTTTCCTGTAAATAAATTGCATTATCAATATGAGGGCTTAAATGATATACATTTTGAAAATATAAATTTATATTTAAAGTATTAATATACTAGTTTATGAAATAATCAATAATAATTAGTTATTTTCTTTGAAAAGTGAATAGAGTCAAAAAAAAAATAAATTAAAATTTTCTTTACATTTTGATTGTCATATAAAGCTATAAATAACACTTTTTCAATAAAATATTACAATTTCATCAATAACTTTTTTCTTAGAATTAAACAATTTCTTATTTATTAACAAGAAGACATAAGATTTATATTTTAATAATGTATATTATTATTTTTTGTAAACAATAATCTACCTGATTTAGGATAAATATGCAAGCCAGGGGCATTGCCACCCATTGTATAATCAGATGAATTTATATATTGTGTTAAATTAATAATATTATTGTAACGAACAGATGCCATGCCATGGTCACTTAAATGAATCACATTAACGTCTTCCAAACCATTTTCAAGCAACTTTTGGTGTAAATACTGTGTAATGGTATCTAATTGCTTAAGCATCTCATTAAAACGTGGAGCATTAATTCCAATCACATGACCAAGTTTATCCGGTTCTTCTATATACAACAATCCAAAATTTATTGGAGTTTTCTCATCTTTAAACCAAGAAATCAGTGTATCAATACGTCGAGTCCAATTCATTTCAGTTTCAAATTTCTAAAATATATAAAAAATTATCAAACATCATTTAACTAAATTCTTATACATAAATAATACAGTCAAACCTGTGAGGAGTCGCCCTGTCAAGAGTCGCGATGAGTATGTTTGAGTAAATACATACATAAAAACAAATACAACCATCTGTCCCCACCACAGCTCGTTTCCCCTTATTTTGTTTAA
>JABFPN010002616.1:0-21382 GCA_022817305.1 Leptoteleia sp. ZL-2020 | reverse complement strand
TCCAAAATTCATAACACCTAAAATGCACTTTATCTAACATAAGAACAAGTTCACTGATGATTTAACGTTCAGAGAAAAGGCTCGTTTTGATAAAAAAACGTTGTGGCAAGTTCTTATGTTAGATAAAGTGCATTTTAGGTGTTATGAATTTTGGATAAAATGACGTTTGTATAATTTGACGCACTGATAAATTAACGTTCAGAGAAAAGGCTCGTTTTGATGAAAAAGACATTGTGGCAATTTTTGGGTTAGATAAATAGTGTTTTACATTTTATGAATTTTGGATAAAATGAACTTTGGATAAATTGCAAGTTTGATAAAGTGATTTTCTGATACAATATATGTCTGGATAAAATGAATTTTGGATACATTGCAAGTTAGATAAAATGATTTTCTGATATAATACATGTTTGGATAAAATGAATTTTGGATCATTTCGAATCACCCCATATGGTATAGTAATTTTTAATATAACTTTTTTCTTAGCGAATAAAATGTGGCGGGCGGAAAATTTCATCCATTATAATGCAATTCTTCTTTATCTTTGGGGGCGAGAAAGAAGGAACGTGGGGGCTTTATCGCGGAGGACCTCCCCGGGTCTTCTTGGCGAGCCAAAAATCTGTCCCGCGCGAAAGCGTCCCCCCCGGAGCTTGCGAGAGTACTTTCGTCGAGCGTTTTGTATTGTCGCCGACAAAATTACATTCCTTATGTAAGAATCATTTCCACTTGCGAAATATTAAGGCTATTTTGAAGATGACAATCTCTCGGTGGGATAAGTAATTCGTCGTAATAATGGGGCGTGGGATTATTTATTTAATAGTCATGTTAAGTAAAAATTAGACATATGGGGCTGTATATGTTTTGATAATTTCATATAAGAAGATATAATATTCGTATGCTATTTAAAAAGTTATATATGCGAGATATATGGTAGACAGAAATGTGGCGTGCTTGTGTTTATATATGACGTGTATAATATATGTGACATATATATAATACAGCTTATATGTTATATTATATATGATATAAAAGTATGTTATATTATATATGACCATTCCCTAGTAAAAATGAAACATATTTGTCCATATATATTTTTTATAATTCCATATACTACAATACAAAAGTTATATACGAACATATATGTTTTTTTTATTCATATATGATAATATACGACCATATATGGTTTATATATGGTAATAAATAATTTCCATATAAGGAAATATATTTGTTAACAATTTCGTATAAGAAAATAAGAAATTTATATATTATGGTGTACATTTTTTCTCAATTCATATATGGCTATAGATGATCCATATATAACAATAATTGATATAATATTCCAGCCGGAGAAATATTTATTTATATAATTATATTGTCCCAATATATTATTGGTGAATTAAATTTTTTTTAATATTTCAGAAATATACCATAAATATTTCTTCATTTTGAGATGGGAATAATTTTGAGAAATATTTCTGGAATACCTTAACATAGTTGCCAATTGTATTTCCAATTGATTATTTTGAATAAATATAACTTGAAATGGCAGATAAATTTAATTACGTTTTATGCAACGACATAATTGGATCGGTACGTTGGCGTGCCAACATTAAATATTACTTTAACGTATTGTAAAATTGGTGCGAGCATGCAAATATGCGTGCGCGGGCTGTAAAAACAAAATTGTGTCAACAAAAGTTTGCTCCAGCAAAATTACAAGAGAAACGTTAACGGCATAATGACGCTCAAAATTGCATTTTGTATTACAAGTATTCCACAATTCCGTGCCTTGGTAACATCACTATCAAATTTACTTCGGTATTGAACTATGCTACACTATTAGTTACTCAATAGTTCTGTCAACGACAAACTTGTATAATTATTGCTTAATCTACTGGCTCTAACAAATGCACTCGATATTTCCCATTGCGCCAGCCAGTTTAACAATTCCCGCGAAATAACGACGTATTATAAACTGCAATTTATTTTAATTAATTAAATCTTCGATTTATTCTTTAAATTTTGATTTGTAGTTTAAATATTGTAGAATATTGATTATGTTGCTCCAATATTTCTTGCCTAATAATAATGAAACATATATGGTCCATATACAATTTCATGTTAGGAAATAAATCGTTTATATATGGACATATATGCTTTTTTTTTAATTCATACATGGTTCATATATGGCAATAATTGATAATATCCTAGCCATATATGGCTTTCAATAATTCCCTTATATGGAAGTCTATTATTACCATATATCGACCATATATGGCCCCATATATGGATTTGAGAGAAATATTTGGGTCCATATATGAATTATTTATTTCCTTATATAGAATTTATATATTATGTTTATATATAGACATTTATATGTTCTTTCTTCATTCATATATGGTTGATATATGGTCATATATGGTTATATATGGTCATATATGGTAATAATTGATTTCAATATAAGGAAATTATTGAAACCATATATGATTAGAATATTATATCAATTTATATATATGGATTAAGGAAAAACATATATGATCCATATATCTTTTAACAATTTCATATAAGAAAATAAGAAATTCATATTTTCAATTTATTTAAACTAATTAAATTTTCAATTTATTCCATTCCCTTAATTCTATTCACTGCATTATTTTTTTTCCCCTGGACAGATTCAATTTTTATTGTAATTCAAACGCTATATATATATATAAAATCCATTTCCATATTTTATAATATTTTCCATTTCACGATTATTTCAATGCAAGTTTCGCAACTCGGTTGCGACGAAATAAAATACGTTTTTCTTTTTCTTTTCTTTTTTTTTCCTTTCTGCGTAGAACAAAAGTATCAGCAAATTATTTTCAATGCTGAAGTTACTTAACTTGTTTGCGAAGAATGATAAATGTTGAAATTAACATTTCCTTTTCTTTTCCTTTTTATTGTTTCTTTTTTTTTTCCTCGTTCCGGGACAATGTGGCGCGATAAAAAGAAATTCGTCATCGCGTATAATTCGGCGATTGGCTCGTTCGAAAAAGGGCGGGAAAAGGGGGCGTCCGCGATAATGAAGTTTCAATTTGTACTGGTTGTTTTGTTGCGCGCGACCACACGTGGTTTTTCGAGTGGTTGAAGGATGGGGACGCGGAGGGGTTCTTCCAACGTACCAACGGCGCCATTAGCATTTATATTAAATTAACGTTTTAACCTATTCATAATGCCACTCGAACGCGGCGGACAATTTCATACTTGTTTTTTTCGGCGACCGATATTGCTCTCGTATTGCCGGATTGAACGAACGAAAATCACCCCCCGAAACATATGTTTTAATTCATTAGTTGGCTGCAATTTTTTCGAGCAACTCTTTAACGGCGCGAAAAATACGGCGATTCTCGAGTGTCGTTGAATTTTTATTCCATCTGCCGATGTTGGCCGACAATTATTCATCGTTGACGCGTTGTTTCGGTCTACCAACTTAAAAAAGAGTAATTTATGTTTTTTTACATAAAAACAAGGAAGAGAAGAAGATAAATAATTTTAATTTTTTCACGCGTGTATTAATTTTATTTTTATAGAATAAATTTATAGTTTATATACTTATATATACTTTAATGTACTGATATAGTAATATAGTAATTCAATTATTTCAATTTAATGTAATTGTATGGTCCATATATGTTTTAACAATTTCATATAAGACAATATAGAACTTATATACGGCCATATATGGTTGATATATGGTAACAATTGATTTTAATATAAAGAAATGATTGAAAGCATATATGACTAAAATATATGAATTATAATATAGCCATATATGATCATATATGAAATAAGAAAAAATATGTCTATATATGAAATTCTTAAGACATATATGGACATATGTGCTTTTTCTGAATCTATACCTTATTAAAAATGAAACATGGTCCATATATGGGTCATATATGATCCATATATAGTTCATATATTATCAATATACGGTTCATATATGATCCATATATAGTTAATATAGGATCCGTATACGGTTCATATATGATCCATATATAGTTCATATATGATCCATATGTGGTCCATATATTGTCATCGTATATTTTAACAATTTCATATAAAGAAATAAAAAAGTCATATATGGACATATGTTTTTCCTTAATCCATATATGAATCATATATGGACCATATATGTTACATTTATACTATCTTATTATATTGCAATAATTCATATAATATTTTAATCATATATGACCGTATATGTCTATATATGAATTAAAGTCATATATATGTCCATATATGAATTTTGTATTTTCTTATATAAGTTTGTTAAAACATACATGAAATATACATATATATATGTTTCCTTTATACCGATACTATTAGGGATTAATCAATATTCTATAATATTCTATAAAATGAAATTATATATAAAAAATCATATATATATTTGCCCATCCATACTAAAAAACAACATATGTCAATAACACATAAAATATATGTCGCCGTCGAAGCGACAACAATGCGTTCGCACATACGACTCGACAAAAGTATATTTTCGATAGACAAGGACGGCAGGGGGGGGGGGTATACACACGCTTTGACGCATTAATGCGTGCGAAACGTGAGTTCAAGATCAGGATGCAAAGGAATGATTCCGTAATCTAACAATGTCAACGCCGTTCACTTTGCGTGCGAGCGAGAGGCGAAGCGAGCGGGAGCGCGAGTGCGAGAGGGACGCGCGGAGTATACGCGATTAGCTTGTAGCGCGGACATGTGTATGCGCGCGCACACATCATCGTACACGGACGGCGCGGCTCTAACAAGCGCAATTCGTCCGCATGTATACATAATATCCAAGTGGCTGTGCGCCGCGCGACGGAGAGGCCGCTAGGTTGGCGCGAGGGAGACGCAACGAGGGACGCGTTGCCGTGGCGACCTCTTCCCAGTTCCCCCTCCACCCCACTGCCGTGCCCCCTCTCACGCCGCCTATTTACCTTTCTCTATCTGTATTCATTTTATTGTCTCCCTTTGTTCGCCGCTGTTATTGTTTTTGTTTTTAACCCCCCACCGTCCTGCGCTCGGCGGTATCTCCGTCCCTCTCTCGCCCGCGCGCACACTTTTTGTTTCGTTCGACGTTTTTTTCCCCTCGCCCATCTTTTTCCACGGAATTGACATTCCGTCATTTTTCTATTACAAGTAAATATATTCCATTTCACGTTGAATTAATGGGAAAGAGAGGAGTTATTGTACTTCTTAGTTTGTTTTTGATCTGATTAATTTTTAAGTTCTAGTTGGGTTTTTTCTTTCTTTTTTTTTCTTTTCTTTTTTTTTAGGAGAATCAAAGTGTTTGAATTGAAAATTTATTGCATTTATAAAGGAGAAATTTTTAGCGATTTGATATATGCGTTTTATAGGGGTTTTGCAAAAGTTTTTAGTCTACTTTGAAGTTTCCGTGCTGTTGGAGCACACCGAGTTCCCCGGGCCGGGGGAACTCGCGGGTTAATAACCTATTTAAGTTTATTTATCAATTTTATTAGTCGGGCATACATTTATTAAGGGAGTGTAGTATATGTTTAAAAGTTTTTATTTATATTTATAGATAGTTTTAAGAGATTTATCAATTTTGATTATATTGAATATTGTTGAAAATTAAATATTTTATTTGAAATTGATACGTTTTTCTTGTTTAAATTGAATAACAATATCAGATAAGTTAACAATATTAAAATTCAAATTAAAGAAATAGATTATTTGTTATAAATTGATGGAATGGTATTCTTAAATAACAAAAAAAAACATTGAAATATATATATATAAATAGCATAATTAAATATACATAAATAATGTAATTAAATATATATAAATAACATATTTAAATATATATTAATAGCATAATTAAATATATATAAATAACATATTTAAATATTTATAAATAGCATAATTAAATATATATAAATAGCATAATTAAATATATATATATATATATATAAATATCATATTTAAATATATATATAAATAACACTTTTAAATACATATAAATAACATATTTAATTATATATAAATAACATACTTAAATATATATAAATAACAATTTGAAATACATATAAACAACATATTTATAATAACATTATTTAAATCATATATTTATAATAACATTATTTAAATATTAACATATTAAAATAAAAAAATTACATATTATTTGCACGTTTGAATTTTCATTAGTATTGCAATTCGAAAAATCCCGGTGAAATTAATAAAATCCCGCGGATAAGCAATCGAACTTGATTTTCCCTCGGCACCGCCGTTCCGACGAGCCCGCGCGCCTTTTTATGCTAATTTGTTTGGCGCGTCGATTGTGGGAAAGACGGCATTAAGCGCGCGCGCGAGAGGCCGCGCCGCGTGGAATTCAGTATTTGTTACAAATACGCCCGGGATAATGGATAGTTGAGCATGGAATTGGATTATTGCGTAGGGAAAAAGAAAGTCGGGTCAATTGATATCTCGCTGAAATTACGGGTTAGCCTCGGCTCGCTTTCTTGTACCAAAATGCTTCCAATCTTATACGTCAATTATTTGCAATTAAATAAATACCAAGCTGAGAAAAAATATGACAGATAATATAACTGTTTTTTTTTTTACACTTTGTTTCAGATACGTTATTAGTTTACTTTTTTTTGAAATATACTGTTTTTTTAATAGGAAGGAAATAACGAGTTCTGTATCAAGTACAAAAATATGGCGTGATTTTGTTTTTAAAAACAGAAATTTATATGATAATAGGTTTCTTTAAACTCCCTAGAGCGTAAAATGACGTTTTACAGCCCGAGTAACGAAATATTATATAACGTCACGAAAACGTTGTTGTTTTAGTTGGAAAATCATTGAATCGTGGGTATAAAAGTTTTTTTGCCCTCGGGCGGAATAGAGTGCTCTAGGGCGGAAAATTGGGACATATGGGACATATAAAACGTGTATGGGACTCATTGGGAAATATAGAATATATATGGGACATATAGAATGTATGTGGGACACATATTGGGACATATAAAACGTATGTGGGACACATATTGGGACATATAGAACGTATGTGGGACACATGGAACGTGTATGGGACACTATAGAACGTATATAGAATATATACATGGTATATATATATATATGATACGTATATGGGACACATATGGGACATAGAGTGCTCTAGGGCGGAAAAATTTGTTAAAAAAATTACTCATTCCTGATAATTGTTATTGATTTATAATAGATATAATTGTGTAAAACGTATATGGACCATATATATTTCATTTTTACTAAAGTCCCTAGGTCGTAAATCTACGTTTTTTGTCCCAAGTGACCGAAAACATATTTTTTATATAAAACATATTAAGTTAATAATATTTTTTATATTTATACTTGACAATGTTATAGTTACACTAAATAACAATAATAAGTAAAGTGAAACAAAAAATACTAAACATATTTGATATATAATTAATAATGATATCACGATACCAAGGTGTCACGTACAATGTAATTTTTTAATTTTTTCATACGCATCTCAATTTTTACATTCCCTTCCCCGCCAGTACATTTTTGTCCATATTCCAACGACTCCTTTCATATTTACACATCCGGCAGCGCGTAAACACGGCTAAATCAACACATCATTGTAAAAGTGCGCGCGCGTATCTTTTTATTAAAAAATATCCCGTCCCTGAATTTCAAAATTTTCTTTCTTTTTTTTTTTTTGTTGTTGTTCCCCCCCTGCCCGCGCACACACACATTTTGCCCGCGTATACGTTTGCGGGGTTTATCAAATACGCCGCGCCCGATATATTCATATAAATCATCGTTTAATCGAAACGCGTTTCGAATTGTTTCGCGTTGAAAACGCAGAATGAATCAATAATGTCATAAATGTAAAATAGGAACGTTTTATTTACGACCGCGCAAAAGAAATTTACTCTCCGCGGAATAAATATTACTTTGTTCAATTTATTATGAGGAATTTATAAGGAAATAATCGGATGAAAATTTCGCGAGTGTAAAGACGTTTAAATTTATACCATCGCGAGTGAAATTACGGAGTTGGCTCGCGGTAAATTTGCATAATTTATGGGAATTGATAACCATTCGAGTTTTATATTAAATTACATCATTTGTTTTGAATTTACAACGAAAAAATGTAATAACGCGGATGATTAACAGTTTATTATGAGAAAAATGTTTCGTAAAGTTTCGCATTATTTCAATATATATATAATTATATATAAATATAATGAAATATAAATTTTTTGTACTGAATTAAATAAGTTTATGGTATTTTTTTTTTACTGAATTTTAAATGTTCATAAAAAGTTTTAACTCGACAATAATTTTCCAATAATTTATCCATATAAAATTTTATATATACGACTTATATGTTTGCCATATATGACTCATATATGTTATATAGGTAAAACATTAATATTTTACTTAAATAAGTAGTTAGTTTAGTTTTAAAATTGACTTAAATTTCAATAAAATTGATCAATTAGTAAAGAATTCGGTACGACGTGAAGTTGCAGCTGTGACTCGCGGGAGTGCTCGCGCATCCGCGCCAAATACGAATGCAAAGTGTTAATAAAATGAATTCTACAAAAATTAATATATAAAGTAATATTTATAAACTAAAAATTTGTCATAAAATATTACAATCAATATAATACAGTCGATAAAAAAAATTGGCAACACTCAATGTAATTAAATAATATTTCGTTTCGAGTAAGCTGATAAAATTTTTAACGCACCGCCATAAATTTACGATGAAAACGTAAAAAAAAAAGGAAAGAAAATAAAATTCATTGCGCCGAATGTTTGAGTAAAAATAATGAAATTGTATAAAACTTTTGTAACTCGAAAATTACGAAAGGATACTAATTAATTTTTATCTCCCCCCCCCCCCTTTATCATAGGCTGTAAATCTATTTAATGTTTTTTTTCTCTCTCGCTCCGTTCCGCGCGTTACATCTTCTATTGCAATTTCTTTTTTTTTCTCTCTTTTTTTTTCTCTCTTTTTTTTTAACGTCCACTTTTTTAATGAACATTTTATTGCGGCGCGCGCGCGAATGTTTTACAACGTCGCGCACAATTTTCAAGCCGGCGGCTAAAATTTCGTTTTCACAATTGATAAATAATGACGTTGAACTCGCAATGTAAATGGACGTAACCGTACGTAACGTTTAAATAAAGAACAATCGGTGTCAAGCGCGATATTAATTGATATCGGAACGCCGGGATATTTTATGCAATCATTAACATATTTATTGGACGTCAGAATAGTGTCGGATTGGCGTTGCGAAATAGGAATTTTAGTGCGCGTTACTTATGGGGAATAAATTATTTTGCCGGCATGTAAAGTGTGCAAAATTGCTATGATAAGTTTTGTTTAGTTTTTTTAAAGAATATTATTTTTTATTATATATATAAGGTCAATATTAAGATTAAGATATATGTATATATTTTATTGAAAATTACCATACTCTCAAGTAAAAAACTAGGGAAATTTTGAACATTAAATATTGTATAATTTTACTAGTAAAATAGTAAACTAATAAGAATATTCGTTTTTTTTCTGTTTCAGGTGAGAATCTATAAAATCTTCATTACCTTCCATATTCGTAAGTAAAAGAAAACTCAACATTTCCTCCCTAGGGAGGAAAATTAATGACGCAACTGGAGTTGGAGTACAATTTGTCTTGCGATTTTGAAAAGAGCTACTTTTTTCCTGTATTTTAGAGATGAAAAACAGTACTTAGACTCGGACTTGTGGTCAATTTTCCTCCCTAGTTACGAAATAAACTATTCTCATTATAATCCCAAGCAATGATCATATATCTGTCATATATGTCGTACATATGACTTGAATTACATAAGTGTCCTGTACATGTTAATATGTATGTTGCATATATGTGTACACGGAGAGAAAAAAATATCAATTTTTAATGAAAAGTTTACTACTTTGGCATTATACTTACAGAACACCATTATATGGAAAACTAGTTGATTAAAATTTGTTAACTTAGTTTATTAAAAATAGTAATTCTATGCAGTTTCATCTAATTTAACAATCTGTTTATTAAATTTTAGTAAACTGTTCAATAATTGGTTTATGAACAACATAGGCAAAGGGTTAGCGACACTGATGAATAGCGACATCTAACGGAAAAAACATAAAATAAAATGTTTGCCAAAAATTAGAATTCAGTTTGTTAAAATTTGTAATCCCTGGTTTCTTAATTTTTAATATTCTTTTCTCTCCGTGTATATATGTTACATATATGCCAACATATATGTGGCATATATACAGACATATATGTGGAATATATGCGGGCATGTTTCTGAAGACATATATGCAACATATATACCACATATATAAAATTTTTCCATGAGTATATGTCGCATATATAAATTTTCACATGTGATATTTGACGTTCCATTGCAAAGAATATTATTTTCTGGGGGGGTTACAAATTGCAATCAATTATCATCGATCGAGAAATTTGGTCGAATTAAATTGCCCCGACAAAAGTGCCGCGATTTAAACGTCGCACCGTTAATTAAGGTTAAGCGCGGCAATGAGTAAGACTGACAATTGAAGCTCATTGCCAGTGGCGTGGTGAACCGCGCGCTTTTTTGGCCGCGCGGACTCTCCCGCCCGCGCTTTACGATTTACAATTTACAAATTGCTTTTGGCAAGTTTCCCGACGCGGCCCCGTTCCTTTCTCAAGTGTCGGGCTTTTCCCGATAAATTCATACAAAAGTTTCCGGGTAACAATAGCTTAAGATACAACCAGAAGACAAAAGGACATTAATCTGTTATCACTTTTGCCGTAATTGTAGCAAATGTTGATACAATTGCTTTAACGGTTGGAAAAAAAAAGTTAACTTTACAAGATAGGCAATTATAGGTTTTAATTCTGGGACGAATAATTAATTTTATGTATAATTGCAAAATTAATTAAATTAGTATTGATGACGAATCAATAAATTAAAATTCTAGAATAATTTAGTTTTTGGATAAAATTAGTTAAATTACTACAAAATTGTAGTTAGTGATACTCGCTTGTATTTGGGACTCACTTCAAAAATCAAATATTTTGTAATTATTTCAGTAACATTATTTTGTCAATTTAACAACATATTCTGTTGATTTAACGAAATAATTTGTTGATTTAACAACAATATTTCGTTGATTTAACCAATTTAAAGTAATCAGGAAGGTTTCAAAAGTAAATTCTAAAAAAGAAATACCTTCGCCTTTGGCCGTCTGTCCTACACCTCCATATACACTCCACAAGACACTTCTCTTACGAGAAACCCGCCATCAGCGCCATCTACCGGAATAACGACTGGATTATCGTTTTCACAATCCAGCTGTCCCGAATCTAAACCAGTAACAATAACGATACAAATGATAAGATTATAATAATAAATAACAACGTACTTACATTTTATTGAAAATATCCACTTGCAGCAAAGTTAATTAAAATTTAATGCAAATGACTCCCCCGCGTGACGACGATTATAACAAATAAAAAAGTAACCGCGCCATAAAGTAACGGGTCGTTACTTTATGTTTAAAATTGCATAGAATAATGCATTTGCTAGATAATTGAAATTACTGAAAAGGGATATATACATTTTATCCGAGTTATTTAATTAAAGTGGACGGGAGTGCATAAATGCATAGACAAAGACGCATGTACGCGCACATTCCGTATACACGAACGGGCACAGGCCACGCTCAATGGTGGCGAAATTGTAGTACGATTATGCAGGCGCGTCGACGCATGACGAGGGTCAATAGATTTTCTCGAGTTCCAAAGAGGGTTTCACAACAGTCGACGAGAGAGAGAGAGAGAGAGAGAGAAAAAAAGTCGACCATCGACGTACGCATAAAGCATTTATTCCCCCCCTACTACTAATTCGTGTTTTGATAACGCCACGCATTTCATATTCTCCCCCCAATTTCAAACATTTCATTTCTACCTGCCATCGAGTGGGTATCAATAAAGCAAAAAAAAATTGCCCAAATTTAAAATTCTTTTTTTGAGATTAAAGTATTATAATTTACAAAATTTGTTTATGACTTTTTTTTATTAATTTATTATTTTAAAAACATTTAATTTTAAAAACATTTAATTGTAAATTTTCAAACAAACTTTTTTTTTTAATTTTATCAATAATTAATTTAAAATGCTGAAATAAATCGTTAATTAAATTACAATAAAATAACAATTAAATATTTAATTCCGAGAATATTTACTAAATGGAAGAAAAGTTCTTAAATTGTATTGGGGGAAAAAAAAGTGACCGAGATTTGAACGCAACATTTTCACATGTCAGACGTTATTTTTGGCGCCCGATGAATAATTCATATTAACATTATGTTATATCTTCTGCAACCGTGTCCATAATAAATTCAACATTCGAATAATGCGATTCGTTATCGTCAAAAGCCCGTTTAATAAACATTTCCTTTCTCCGTACTTCGCCGAGCGGAGCATTAAATTTGAACGGGATGAAAATAAACAAAGCTTGGCGAAGCGTCGCGCGCTACGAATAAATTATCATCAACATTGTCGTGGCGCGCGAATTATAATATTGTTTAATTATAGTGTTAGGCAATCTTCAAATTGGTTAATTAATGCCAGGGCTCCTGGCGATTCATTTTCGTAACTTTTTTTTCCCGCTCAAGCAGATTTATTTTAGTTTCGCGGCGACGAAGGTCACGGTGCCACCGGGAGAAATTTATTAGTAATTGCTAACGATTTTTTGTAATAACATGGAAAATGTGATATATATATATATATGTGTGTGTATTTAAAAAAAAACATTAGAAAAATATGTTTCAATGGAAGAATTGAACTCGTTACCTCACGATTACCAGTCAACAAAAATCAATATATATATTGCATATGTCACATATATGGTTAGCACCGCGACATATGTGAGATGTATATGGGTTACACATGCGGCATATATAAAGCATATATGGAGCGTATATAGAATATATATGGGGCATATATGGAATATATATGGATCATATATTAACCATATATGAAGTATATATGAATCATATATGAATCATATATGAACCATATATGGACTATATATGGACTATATACGAACCAAAGCGGACTATATACGAACTATATATGAACCATGTATGAACCATATATATGGTGTATATATGGAATACATATGGTTCATGTATAGAATATTTATGGAATATGTCTGAAATATATATGGGGTATATATGCGGTATATATGGAGTATTTATGCGGCATATATAAAACCGCATATATAAATTTTTATCTGGATTTTATCAAACTCTAATGATACAAAATAATAGCAACTACTATCAAATTTCCCACGATTTATAATTGAAACAAATTACGCATTTTTACGAAAATCATGGCTGCGTAAGGCGATCGATAAAAAAAAAAAATTATTCAGAAGCGGAAGGTTAATCCCGCGGCATGGCAAAATCGATTCGGCACGCTTGCCACGGTTTTGCTGTCACATTGAATTCTCGTGCCTTCTCTCATTTATCGCTTAAAAAATACGATTGCCGATCTTCCCGCCACTGTCAACGGTTATTTTACGTTTGAAATGGGAAATTTAACGGTTTTTCTCGACGCCTTTGTGCTCGTTTATAAATTGAACGACAATTTTTTCATTCAATTTCGCACATTTTGTTTATTAATTTTGCCGTCGCAAATACCACTTCAATTTATTTTAAATTAAAATCTGAAATTACAATAATTTGAACTTTTAAAATGTAAATTTTGTATTCAAATTGAAACGTTCGTTTTATTGATTTTTCCTCCAATTCATCTTTCTATACATACGTATTTTATTCATTTTTTATTTTTTTTTCTTTAAATTCTATAGATTGTCTCTTTTTTCCTTTTCTCATTTAAAATTTTTTTAATTAAGTTTCCGCATTGCTCGCATATCAGAATGAAATTTGATTGAAACCCGGCAACAAAAAGCATCCATTTAATTGACGTTTACGTATATTGTTTTATTTCGATTTTATAAGTCGTATAAATAATTTCCTTGAATGTACGCGTGTGTTGCGTTCCCAAATGGATATGCAGTGCCACTGAAAGTTATTTATAATGTTTCGCTTGTGTGTGGTGGATGTTGGAACACGAATTCTATACGCTGAAATTGCATGCGATAGTAACTGGCGAAGTACAGTCACCGAAGAAACTTCGTTATAACTTGATATTTAGAGCAAATTTAGAATTAGTCGGAATTACTTAAACAGCACTTTTCACCTTTTATTACGTTAATTTAAAAATACCCGGGATCATTGATTTACTCTCTTCGTAAACTTCTTCCTCCCCCCCCTCCCCCCTTGAAATATAAAAGAAAAATGATTTAAATAGAATTGATTGAAATTATAATTCTATTATATCGTTTCTATATTAAGCTTAATGGGAACTTAATATAAGGAATGTAACAAAGTAAATTTAAATTTCGCGCCAGATTTACAATTTCCCGCCTTATTAATTTAATATATGGCGGGAAGTTTAAAATAAATTTTTGTTGAAGCAGTTATTTAATAATGATTATTAAACTATAATACTTTATATAAATATAAAACTATAATAAATAATAGTACGCCAAGAAAAATATTGATAATAAATTGTTTCTTAATAATAATTATTTATAGTTTTTTGTTTTTAAATAAAATAAAACTTGTGTATCGAAACAAGACACTAAATGATGATTGAAGCGAAACGGTAACATTTAAAATTAAGAACTACGCTCGGCATTTATTCAAATACGAAAATAAATCAGGCACTATTTTTATGAGCGGCAAAAGAGTGCCAGAAGAAGCGTCCGATTTGATATTCATACATGCGAAGTATTCCCGGCGTAGAACAAAGGAAAAATATTCTAAGAGAATGACATAAAAATAGATAAGATCCATTCAATAGGATTTGTGCCATTAATATTTCTGTTAAATTGTCTTTCCTGCAAAAGAACGAATGGGAAATTGCGAAAGAACGATGCGGATTAAAAAAAAGAAATTCTCTTCCGCGAATAAATGTTGCCAATGTTTATCGATGAAAAAATTAGGCCCGAAAATATGAAACATATGTGTCTTTTCTTAATTTATATATAGTTGATATATGGTAATTATTGATTTCAATAAAAGGAAATTATTAAAAGCATATATGACTATATATATCCATATAAGACCATATATGGATTAAGAAGAAAAACGTATATGTTCATATATGAATCTTTTAATTATTAAAACATATATAAACCATATATGAACCATATATATTTCATTTTTACTATTTAATATTCCTAAAAGGCGGCTTTCAGTTTAAATTTCGCGCGTAAAATCGTTCTATTATGAGTTAACTTATCAACGGTTTTCAGCGGGAAATTTAAAATGATGAATTTCAATCTCGAAATTGATCATTAAAATTGCGAAGTAAACGTAATCAGAAATTCGAGTGATAGAAACGACCGCTCGGAATTGGCGGGAAATTTCAAAAGCCGGATCGTATAATTATAATGAATTGGCCGATCAAAGGGGCATTAAATGTTTTATATATAATGTCCAAAAATACGTACGAACGAAAGCAAGCTGAAATGAAATAATTCAATCGGCAACAAGGTTAACGTATCAAGGTTTAAATGCTTCTCCATTTTCAGCGGTCAGTAGTTGGTTCTCGTTTAATGTGACGATACAGTCTCGGCGTCAACACAGGCTCGCTTATCGTGCACGTACAAGGCCCCCTTTGGCATGTTGCAACTGATTTGTATTCCGACGTATGCGGGATACCCATACTCGTTACGCCGTTTTCAGATCGCATTCACAGATCGTATCGATCCCGACGATCATCTTGGTGGTCCTATTCGATCTTCAAAAAAAAAAAAAAAATATACTTTTTTTTTTGTTTTATTCGTACGAGTGTACGAATAAACTTTCACAATCGCGAATAAAGAAATCGCGATAAACGCCTTTGCATTCAAATTTATTCAATTTCGCATCACTTTATCGCGATACGTTCGCTAAAAAATCTGTAGTTTTCGTTAATTTCATCTAAATCTTGGATAGATTGAGAGATATTTGCTCGTGTTCTCGTTTATATAATTTCTATATTTCTATACTAAGCATAATGGGAGTTAAATATGAAGAATTTAAAATTGTATTTCCCGCCAGATTTAATATTTTCCCGCCTAATTAATTTATAACAATTTTATTGGTACAATTACATCACAATGATTATTAAACTAATAATAATAACAATAATTTTGTCACCATTAAGTCACAATTTCAAATTAGAAATAATCGTAAATAGGATTTTTAAAATTCCCGCCAAATTGGATTTCAAGTAATTAACATTTGACGACTGAAATATCGACGTTTTCAATGCGTTGAATTTAATAGGAATTTAAAATATATATCTTTTTTAATTGAACTTAACCAAAAGCATTTCATAATTTGTCGCCAGTCTTATTTGATTAATTAAATACGGGCGCGGGAAATTCAAATAAGGGGAAATAAAAACTGAAGCATAAAATGCTGCCGGTTAATGGTTTCGTTTTGTAATTTATTTATCAAATGCACGGCGATGTATAATAATTATTGCGTGCAAGTGTGCGTTGAAAATAACTTTCACCGATACTTTAGCAAGAGCAAATAACTCCTACGAAGAAGTCCAAAGCAACGGCCGAGAAGCATTATATGCAAAATATGTTAATTAAAAGCGACTCACAATGAGGTTATGTTGGGAACTACCCTAATTGCGAGTAAACACAAATTATGTGTGTACCGGACCAATGGGAGCACGGGTGACGACAGCGCGCGAACAAAAAGAATTTGGCGCGCTATTGATCTGCGCTGTCGACGGTTGCGGGTCAGAATCAACCGAGCGCGCCTAATTAAGTTAATGTCCCTGATTAATATGTTCGGGAGACAACGACCATCGGGCCCAAATTGATTTTCATTGGCGCATTATCTAAATTTATTCGCCAGCGAAGGCTTATTGATACGCGGCGGATAATTTACTGATTTCAGACCGCTCTTTAACAACGGGAATTTTAATATAAAAAAAAAAAAAAAAAAAGAAATGACGACACCTCTTAATTTTGATTCGAATTTATGTGCTGATTTAAATTTTAAACGCTCGGAAATGTGACGGAATACGTGCCTAAGGTATTTAGAGAAATATAACCCCAACTATTAACGGTTGTTATGGGGGGATTTTTGTAATTTGAAATTTGGCGGGAAATTTGAATATTCGAATTAATTGAATATATATTTTTTTTAAATAGTAATAATATTTATAATAATAAGAATTAAAATTTGAAATATTGCCGTTCAAAATTGGCGGGAAATTTAAATATTCGACTTAATTGAATTTAATTTTGTTTTAAAAATAGTAATAATCTTTATAATAATAATAATAATAATACTTGAAATTATTTTCGATTCAAAAACACTAATAATCTTTATAATAACAAAAATTAAAATTTAAAATATTGCTGTTCTAAATTGGCGGGAAATTTGAATATTCAACTTAATCGAATTTATTCTCGTTTCAAAAACATTAATAATCTTTATAATAACAATAATTAAAATGTAAAATATTGCTCTTCAAAATTGGCGGGAAATTTAATTATTAAACTTGCTTTTATGCCGCTTTAAAGGAATAATTTAACGAAAATAATAAATAATTAATCCCTTCTACCAATTTTATGTTACGTATTTGCCATCAAAATTTCATCCGCGCGCACGTTAATTTAAAATAATCCACGTTTTTTTTGTTAATTTGCGCAATTAGAACTTCAACTATCAACGCTCGTACGAAATGATAAAATTAATGCAGAAACCGATGATAATCTTCGGACATCATAATTGGACTAGGAATTTCAATTCTGCTGGAATAGAGACACACTAATTTCGTACAATGATCTGCGGTTTGTGTATATATGCGCTCGAAAGCTCTCGTGTGATCTTCGCACACGACAACAAAAGGTGCAAATCACGTCGCAAACAAGCCACACTTCAGTTTCGTAACAAAGTGAATCCGATCGAGACAAAATATAGCGATGGCGAATAAAAAAAAAAGAAAAAAGGGAAAATAAAATGGGAACGAGGAAAAAGAGGCGAGAAACGGAAGGGGTTGGGGGAGGGGTGGGGGAGAAAAAAAAAAGAAGAGCGAAACACTTTGTTGAACAAGCAATTTAATAATTCAAAGCAAAGCTTTTTCTGGAGATTCGTCGTATTTAAAGTAAATCAATTTTATTCGCTCGCGATGAAACTTTTTCGATCATTATTTTCTTTGCTACTATTTTAGTTATTTAAATTCCCGGGTTTTTTCGTTTTCATATTTTCACCCAGTATCTTTGGAACTTCAAAAGAATTTTAATAATTTGTCAATTTGAATTACACGAACTTGATATTAAATGAAAATGTTTATAAACTAAGTTTCGTTTCAATTCTGAAACAGTAATTTCTTTTATATTAATTTATTCATTTATATAAATTTGAAAAATGTTATATATAATATATATATTTGTTCAACATTTTTATACAAATAAAAGTTGTTCCCTCTTCAAGTAAAAATGAAACATATATGGTCCATATATAGTCCACGTATGGTCCATATATGTATATGCGTTGCTCTATATATGCACCATATATGAATCATATATGTTTTAGCAATTTCCTATTTTCTTTCATAAATTTGTTAACAAATATATGGACCATATATGTTTCATTTTTCATATCATTATATTATTTTATTTATTTTATCACTGTTAATAATTGATTTTTTTTTATTTAATCTACCTTTGCAATTCAAATTCACATTTTTAGTAAATTCTTATATAATAACATTTATTTAACTTGACGTAAATAAATTGAATTTCACAAATTTATCACAATCAGTTTTAATACGTGTTGTTACTTCGAATGAAGTTCAGTTTTAGCTTGTCAATTATGAGTTAATTTCTTCAATGAAAAGGCGAATAAAATCGATCGCGCACTTTGATAAGTTTTGATTCGTGGCGTAAACATTTTTAAAGGTAATTTAATCGTTATTCAGAAGCAACCTAACAATGGGAAAGAAATTCCCACTGAAAAAGAAATTTATTGAACAATAAAAGCTAACGATGTCCAAATGAAAAATTGAATTTTAATCAAATTAACGAGAAATATTAAATGCAACTAAACTTCCGGTTTAAAAATAACTGCAAACACCAGTAATTTTTAATATAAACTACCATTTTTGTTTAAAATAATTAAATTAACAAATTAAAAAGAATTTTCTATTCAAATATTCCCGCCATTTCAACCGACAATATTTTCTTTACAATTAACCGCCTATTAAAACTTTAAAATAGTAAATTTGTATAAAGCTATATTCGTCCTTTGTTTTTGACAATTACAATTAATTAGAACAAGTATTAAATTCAAATTTTCCCGCCCGTTCGGCCAACTTCCGTTACTTTTCAATAGCAATTTAATTAGCATAACGAAAAGCATTACAATTAATATCATTTCATCGGATGTAACATCAGTGTCGGCGGAATTCAATTACGAGTAATTAGAAAATTAACGATTCATCGACATTGCGTAGATGGCGCTTTGATCGAATGACATCAATGCGT
Organism: Leptoteleia sp. ZL-2020; assembly: GCA_022817305.1. NCBI lineage: Eukaryota > Metazoa > Arthropoda > Insecta > Hymenoptera > Scelionidae > Leptoteleia > Leptoteleia sp. ZL-2020. Next base: position 1,702 of record JABFPN010002616.1, on the reverse strand, counting down.
CAAAGTTTGTCAAACGATCGTTAATGTCGGGCCAATAATGAGCTCGGCATTGCAGCCGGTGACTTTGGCCCGATTGTCTTTGAAAATAATGCTGTCGCGGCGTCGTTACGCGCCATCTGTCCGATAATGTATTGTACCGTCGGCTTGCTATTCCGGTGATACGTAGTGCAGGTAAGTAATGCGTATGGCAAACTCTCGTTCGGGCGCGCATTACTCGATACGCCATGTACCGAATTCACGCGCCTCATTGTAAATGTCTCCCGTTTCCGCAATCCCGTTGGAATGTTACTTTACGCGGGAAATTTGAAATATGCACACGTTACAATTGGCAAATTTAAATAAATGAAATAATTAGATTTTTCGATATTTACCCAATAAACTCTATTGAGTCGAATATTTAAATTTCCCGCCAATTTTAAGTGCGATATTTTTTTCATACCTTTGGCGGGAAATTTGAATTCTTAAATTGATCTTTTTGTTAAATTATGTTTCAATTTTCTTCTGACACATGTTTGTTATTATTATTATGGTGGGGAAAAAGTGGAATTTCATTAAAAATAACTTAATTGAAATATAAACGGTTTTAATTGTTTTATAAATTTTAACGATACTTAATTGCTTTGTTGTTGAAGAGCAATGTTGTCGAGGATTTATGACAATTCTTAAGCGATTATATCCTACATTTTACTCATTTACATAATGCGATTAATATATTTATCGCTTCGTTCTTGAAAGTTACAATTAAAAGAAAAAACAAAATTTATCCCCGAGGCGATTAATTTTCACGGGAATTAGGAATTTTAATTACTAATACGAAATGCGCCTGACGTCTCATTATAATTCTATGCAATTATGGCGCGATCAATAATGCACATTATGTGCCCATAAATGATTAAAAAAGTTAATAACAATTTATATACTGCAATCACTTTGTATTTCGATTTACACTTTTATTGCAGGCGGGGTATTTCTTTTCTTTTTTCTCCCTTTTCTTTCTACTTTTTTGCTTTCAAATTACGAAGGAGGAGAAGAAAAGGAAGCGCAAATGAAAATATTACATCGCGCCAGATATATATCGTACCCGATAATAGTATCCGTTTGCGTGGGTGAAAAAAAGTTTGCTCTTACTATATGTGTATACGAATCGCAATAACATATAATTATACCTTCACGATAATGAGAAAATAAAAGACACTTTTATCTTTACCTTTTTTTTTTTTTCCTTTTTTTTTATTTCGACTCGAATTCAGAACGTCTTATTTTTATCAGAACGAAATGAGAATGTTAAATAAAGCACGAGTACTTTCGTTATCTCCGGCGTAGTTGTACTGTTTAATTATTTATTTAATTCAATTCGGCAATGAAATAGTTGGAAGTTTGCGAAATAGGAATTTAGACAAATTTAAATTAACGTAAAAGTTTCAAGTTCTACCAAACGAGAATAATTTATTGGACATTGTTGCTATAATTTGTTGCTATTTAATGTAATATATGGACCATTTATATGGAATACTTTGTATAATGATATATTAAGTTTATAAGATATATTTTAAAAATTAATAGAAAAAAGTGTCCAAGTCAAGGAATTGAACTGGTTACCTCGTAGTCTATGTCTCTACGTTCTATAAAATGAAATATATATGGTCCATATATATTTTAACAGTTTCATGTAAGAAAATAAAAAAATAACCAATGTAAGATA